>JAOTQH010229955.1:0-13929 GCA_025631255.1 Cornus kousa
GCGCCGCGCCCGTGGCCCCTTCAAATGTCAATCAACTCCCTTGAAGACCGAGGCATAACCCAATTGATGCCAAAAGACCAAAAATAAGACTCCAGCAATCATAAGCCATAGGACAATGCAAAAGAAGGTGATCCACAGACTCTCCATCATTCTTACACATACAACACCATGATCTGTCTTTTCTTTCTCAAATTGTCCAGAGTCAAAATCTTGCCCAAAGCCGCAGTCCAAACAAAAAATGCCACCCTGAGAGGAGCCTTCGAACGCTAAACCATCTTCCATGGGAAACTAGATCCATGAAAACTGTCTTCCAAGACAACCAAGAGTGGGCGGTTACCAAGGTGTTCTGGTAAGCACCTGCAAAAGTAGGCATTTGGGTTGTGAGGCGATGGATGGACGATAGTTTGTTATCTTATAATTATATATGTGAAAGAATCATTTAACATTACTTTCATATAGTGTTAAATATAAATGTGTAGTGTTAATATATTAATATGGATATCAATATGGAACTTGTTTACATTTGAATCTCAAATGAACATTAAAAAGTAAAAAGGGAAAATTACAGATTCTCCTTAAACTTAGAATTAGTTAAAACTGACCCCTTGTGCTATTTAGTTGCAACATTTTGACCTCCGATTTTCTCAAGACTCTAAAGTCATTGTGTTGGGAATTTCAAGTCTAAAATCTTGTTTGTGCTCAAGTTAAAGGCGTGTTCAAGTTGCATGTGTTAAGACTTCAATCCTATGAACAATTTGATGATCACACACTTAGGATAAGGTAAAAAAAGTTCAGAATTCACTTGTTTTGGAGTAACATGTTCTAAAATTGTTTAAAGTGTTAAAAACATTTTAAAAATGAAGGGCGTTAGTTTTTCGGCTCCTTTTATTATTTATTTATTTATTTATTTTTTACCATGAGACATGAGTGATTTGTGTATGGGTGGGTACAAGTTAAATTTGTATTGGAACACAACTCTGTTATGTCTTGTTTATCTGTAGATATTGCTCTTCTACTGGTGTATAACTGGGCAGAAAAATTTGTACCATTGGAAGTTGTCATTATAACGGTACATATTGCCTGATGACAAAAAAATAGCTCTAAGACTGTTGTTCATGGAGGTTTTCTGAGTCAGTTACTAGTGGAGAAGTTAATTGAGGGAGTTGGTTGTGTTGATGGAATAGCTGATCTAGGAGATCAGGAGTAAGACTGGGGCATCATCAACAACTAGACTTGTACGAGATGAGTGGGAATTATGTGTGAGTCTGAGGCATTGGCAATTACTTCATCTTGTCAAGTAGTTATGTGTGAGTTTCTGTCAGGGATTAGGTGTGACCTTTTCTTCACATAATGTATTGATTCATTCTGGACAAGGTTTTGTGGTATTTTCAATTAGGTGTGAGTTAATGTCATGGTTTAGGTGTTCCTGTAATGAATTGATTTGCCCTCGACAAGGTCTTGTGGTATTTTCCATTTTGATTTTTCCGAATAGAAGTTTGTTGTCTCTTTCCTTGTCTTTTACTCTTCTTCGATTTATTTAATGCTGTTTGGTTGATTTGATTTGTGATTGGATAAATATTTTAGTTAAAGTTAAAATCAATGTAAAAGAGCAAATGAGACTTGTTCACTCTCCTCTAAGTCTCTTTTGTATCGGAGAATTCATATGAAGTTTTCCGCTGCGCTACTGCCATGTGTTTCAAATGATTTCTTTGAGTAATGAAAAGACAAAAACATTAGAATTACTTTTCTCCCTTTTATTTATTTTTTATTTTTTATTATTTCACCTCCATTATACAAACTAATCTTCACCACTACCACATTCTTTCACTTCAATCAAACCCACCACCATCTCCACCTTTGTCAACCAAACTATCACAACTTCCACCTACTTTTCTCTTTACAAGAAATCCCACTAAAACCTCTATCAATCAATCCCGTCACCCCACCATCACTGACTCTCATTCCTCTTGCACATGCAACACCGATTAATCAAAATTTGTTGCCTCTTCCTCAAATAATCAAGTGTCTAGATACTCCTCAAGTCCATTGTCCTTCCAAAGAGAGCTACCTTCAGAGGGACTATTATCTTCTAGATTGCTTTCCATGGAAAGGTTGCTGCCTGAACACCCTGAAGGAACTGGTTAAAGGATCACAATTCACACCTCAAAAACCCCACGCTGGAAGCCCGCCCAGCTCCACTCATCATGACCCTCACTATCCAAATCTTGCTGATGCAGTGAACCAAATAAAGCTACTATATCCTCCATCATGCAGTATATCCAAGTCAACCACTTGTTATCAAGCTATACTAGTCTTTTGTGATGTTGACATGTCTCAGATGAGTTACTTGCGGTATGTTTAGATTTGGTTTCAACTTTCAGGTAGTTCCTAGTTTGAAAAACAATGTGGGGAAGAGTGTGTTGGTTCCGGTGGGGGAGGTTGTGGGGATCTCTGCCTTTGCTGATATCCATGGATGCAGAGTTGGATCCCTTCCTATTTTGTACTTGGGCTTGCCGTTGGGGTTCCCTTCCAGGAGAGTAGATGGGTGGGACTTGGTGGTTGAGAGGTTTGAGGGGAGGCTCGTGGGGTGGAAAAAGCAGTATCTTTCTAAGGACGAGAGGGTCATCATGATCAAAAGCACTATTTCGAGTTTTCCTACTTATTTCCTATCTCTCTTTCAGATTCCCTCCTTGGTGGTTATGAAGATAGAGAGGCTTCAGTTTAATTTCCTTTGTAGTGGTATGGGGGAGGAGTCCAAGTACCATCTTGTTTGGTAGGAGCAGGTATGCAGGCTGATTCAGTCAGGTGACCTAGGGATTCAAAGACTAAAGCATTTGAATAAGGATTTCTTAGGGAAGTTGTTCTAGAGAGATTTGGTGTGAAGAGACAAAGGCTCTGGAGGAGGGTTATTGCTGGCCTATTTGGGGAGGAGCGGGGTTGTTTGTGCTTTCTTGAGGTGAGGTTTCCTGGAGGGGTTGGTGTTGGGAAGTTCATCCTCAAGGGATGGGATGACTTATCCAAATTCCAAACATATCAGATTTAGAGTAAAGGATGGTAGGGGCATTCGATTTTGGGAAGATGTCTGGGTCGGTGGTTTCTCGTTGGCTTGTATGTTTCCTAGACTTTTTTGGATTGCTGCAGATGGGCAGTCCTTGGTGGCCGCCTGTTATCAGCTTGATAACTGGAGTACTACTTGGGATGTGCGCTTTTCAAGGGATTTTGAGGATTGGGAGTTGGAGGATACCGTGGGTCTTTTGAAGATGCTTACCGCCAGGAGATGATGATGGTGTAGTTGATTCTCAAGTGTGGGTGCCTTCTTCTTAGGGGAGGTTTGATGTGCATTCTTTCTATAGGGCTCTCTTGGATGCCCTGGCTGTTGCTTTCCCTTGTAAAGCTGTGTGGTGCACCAAAGTACCTCTCAAGTTGGTGTTATTATTATTATTATTATTATTTATTTATTTATTTTTTGCTTGTATGACAGTGTTGGTGAGGATCCTGGACAATTTGAGGAGGAGGAGACATATTATTGTCAACTGGTGTTGCATGTGCAAGAGGGATGAAGAGTTGGTTGATCTTCTCTTGCTGCATTGTCGTGTGGCTAGGGACAGCGGGGGTTTGCTTCTCTCTTTGTTTGGTGTCCATTGGATTATGCCTCAGTCTTTGTTTGGCATGATTGGGGCTTGGAGGGGGTGTACGGTAGGTCCCCAAGCCCGTGACTTTTGGAGAGTGGCGCCCTAGTGTGTTTTGGTGGTGCTTGTGGAAGGAAATGAACATGAGATCCTTTGATGGATGGGCTCCAATCATGGGGTGTTTGTGGTGTGCTTCTTCTATTAGAGGTTGGTGGATGCTTGCAGGCCTTCATTTCCTTAGACGGCAGTGTGGCGCCCCAAGGCACTTCTTAAGTTGGACAGTGGTGTTTGGGATGGTTTTGATGATTGAGAATCTGAGGTAGCAGATTATTGTCAATTGGTGTTATGTGCGTAAGAGAGTGTAGGAGTAGGTTGATCATCTCCTCTCACACTGCCAGTGGCTCGGGATAGCTGAGCCATTGTATTCGCTCTCTCTGGTGTTCATTGGGTCATGTCGAAGTCCCTGAAGAGCAACATAGGTCCGCCCCTGCTTTAATCCCTCCCTCCAAAATAAATGTCACTTTCCCTTTTTGTGATGTCCCAAAATAGGCATCCCGTTTGAAAGTTACCTTATAAAGGCTGAAACTGTCCTAAATTTTAGTATTGTAAATTTTTCCCAGATTAACAATGTAAATCTTTGAACTTTAGAGTGTCAGTTTTATAATTTACAAACACATGTTCCCTAAAAAGTTTGAATCCTCAAAAGGGATATTTAATATGAGACAGAGATATTAGGTATTAAGGTATTAGGTCAGGTGGGGATTGCGAAGTCTTTGTTTAGGATGATTTATCTTCCTGGAAATAAATAAATAATGCGGCATATATAGTTGGATTTATGGAGTAAGTGATAATTTGAATGCTTATCAAGTATAAGAAGAATTGACTGCTTGCTATAATGAATTGGATAATTAGTATTTTCATTTTTAACCTTTGTGACTTCTATTTATTTATACACCATTTGATATTGGCTTTAGATTGTAATTATAATTTGCAAAACTGTTAATGATGGGTATTCCTCCTTATCAGATGGGATGATTTTAGCAACTGCAGCTGCTCAGTTGAAGATTTTTAATTGTTCAGAGCATAAAAAGATACAGAAGTTCTCAGGCCATCCGGTGAGTATTATTCTGTTCCCACGTTGTTGTTGTTCTTCTTATTATTTATTACGGAGTATTATATTTTTCAGTTGGGCATACATCTTTAAGTTCCATTCTTTACCCCTTTCACTGACACAACTGGACATATAGTTAATGAAGTAACAAACTTTATCAACTGATTGATAGGGAGCGGTTCGTTGTATGATCTTCACAAAAAACGCGAACTACATCCTTTCTTCTGCTGTTGGTGAACGGTATGTTGCAGTTTGGAGAATTGATGGAAGCAAAAAGCAATCAGCTTCCTGTGTTCTTGCAATGGACAACCCTGCTGTCTTTCTAGATAGCAGGTGCATCAACACTGGGGATGTTGACGAGGCAGGTGTATATGTTCTGGCCATCTCGGAAATGGGTATTTGTTATTTTTGGTATGGAAAGAATATTGAGGAATTGCGCAATGCCAAGCCCACAAAAGTCTCCTTATATATTGATAACAGTGTCTCTAGGAATCAGAAAGGTGCAGTACCTACTATATTTGCTGCAAAGTTGCAAGGCGTTGCTAGACCTGCCTCTGCCCATGTGTTTGTTGCCTATGGTTCACTAATAAAGCCATCATTTGAGAAAATTTTAGTGCATTCTGGCACAGACATAAAATTAAACAGCTCCTCAGATGGAATCCTTCTGCCCATCCATCAGTCTCACAGAACTAAGAAAGGAATAGATGTACAAAATGAAGGTAAGGTGGGATCATTAGTAACTTCTGCTTTCTATTTTCTTGAGTTAGTTTCTCTTGAGATTTTTACACATAGGAGCCTGCCCAAAAATTACAAAATGTTATAATTCCATTTACAAGCTGGGAAGTTGTTCTGTTACCTTTTTACATTCCTATTACATGGATAAATTTGGTTTTGCAAATTTATTAAAAAAAAAGAAAAAAAGAAAAAAAGAAAAAAGAAAAAAGAAAAAAGAAAAAGAAAAAGAGGAGGTTTCGCTCAATTATGATTTTATGCTGATTCCAATTGATGCACCCATTTAAATGTTTATAATTTCCCTGTTACATCATGCATGTGCATCCGTTCAACAAGTCGGCTTTGGATATGTATTGTGGTGATTGATTCTTCCAATCCTCAAATCTTCATAGGAAGGGTCACAATTAAAATGGCGAAGTTTCCAATTTTGCTACTTAAACCAGGGTAATAGGGTTTTCATACTAGAGAGTGTTCCCAACTTGGATGATACTTGTGTTGAAATAACCATGTAGGAGAGGAAAGTATTGGAAAAAGCATCTCATGAAATTAATGCATTTGGAAATGCTCCTGTCTCTTCTGTCGGACATGCCGGTAGGCGTGTCTGACACATTTTATGTCCTCCCCTTACAATGCTGTGAGATAGGTACCTAATGCATTTTCAACGGTTCTGTGAATTAACATTTTATATCCTATTTTGACTTCTTTCCTTGTGTAATTGCCAATAATTTGCCAAAGTGGTCACATTTATCCAATATTTAATTTTTGACTTGGAGGTATCCGACTCCTACCTACTTCTTAAAAAATGTTTCAATTTAATTTTAATGCTAATGGTTTGGTTATTTGGAAGTATCTAAATTTGATTATTTGACTATGTACCCTCATGTGAAATGTGAAACTCTTATTTTATTCTTTGAGTCTTGAAAGGAGTAATTTAGGTTGGATTTGATTCTTGTGGTACCTTTTCCTGTCTTTACTCTTTTATCCTTTTATGCATTTCTTCATGTCCCTATTTATTTGAATAAGGATTCATGTACTATATGCAACTCTTTTCTGTTTTGCATTCTAGATTTTGTGGGGTCATTAACAACTTATATGATAATAAACAGTTACTGCTCTAGACCGTGCAAATGCAGAAGATGCTTTACGTCCAATGCCTAAGATTTTTTATTTTCATGAAAAGAAGAAAAGAGATCAGAATTCAAGTATTGATCCCGAGGAGATGACAGCTGATAATTTAGTCAACGAGGGTGGAGCTATGGCTGTGGCAAACAGAGGTGCGTTTAACATAGGAGTTGCCAAATTTCAGTTTTTTGGTATAAGACATTTTACATGGTTATTGTTTAAATTATAGAATAATCATTTGATTCCATGAAGGCAATAATATCAATTTGTTGGGACATTGTTATGGTCACTTTAGTTTTGGTAATTTGATTGTTTTTTTGTCAACAATCAACATGACTCTATTTAAAAATTCTGGGATTTTCTATATATGGATTTCATGATCTGAGTGCATCTTAATTTTTTATTACTTTTATGTTTCATGGTATGATTGAACCTGTGTACAAGAAAATATTACGCATTACTCATAATCGCATTCTTATTATATATTACTCAGCTCTTGACAGTTCTTTGTTTAAGCATTTATTTATGAAAAGAAAAATGTTTTGGGTACTACATAGTGCCACTATGGTAGGATCTTATTTTTGGAGAGGAAGTGAAGTGCATAAGAATTGGTAATAATACAATAGGAGGTTGATTTTTAGTTTGATGCCGGAGGAGGAAGCAAAGAGGAGATGTACAACCTGGAAAGCATAGATACTTCGCTACGGATTGCCATGGCCATATTAGATACTTGTCAGTGTGGTCAGGGAATATCTGAAATTTGAAATATATATATTTGTTAGTATGGTTTGGATATGTGTGGGACACATTGGCGTTGCTATGTTTTTTCTTGAATACATCTTCATATATTTCTGCTTCTATAATTCTGGTGTTAAAGATTAACACATTTGAAAGAAAAGTTCATATCACGCTTTTGCTTACTTTTAATTGCTAGTGTCTTCTTCTTTGCAGATGATGTGGATAATGTTGGAATTGACAATGTAAGGGTTTGCATGGAGGACCGGCTGAGAACCCTAGGTATGCTAAACAGTAAAGATGATCTTACATCTAATTCAGTGTTTGATTCTACAATGTTGAAGGGAATCAGTCTTGAAGCTAATATGCCACAAAGAAAGGTCTGTTTCTTGGCATGAATTGAATATATTAATTTTGTTACTTGGTTCAGTTGCATTTTTTTATTTCAAGTGGCCCACCCCCCCTCCTCTTTCAGTTTTTTATTTTTTCAAAATTTTCTGCTGACTATAATTATCCTCATCAGATGAGGGCTGCTGTTTTATCTATGGTACCTAGTGATGCGTATGGCTTACTGAAAGTCTTGGTGAGCATGTGGCTATCAAGGTGCATTTCTCCATTCCTTTGTTTTTAGTTTCCCATGTTTGGGTGGTGTAGGGACGATTCCGCTCCTTCTCCATTTGCTTAATCGTATTTGGCCTTTAGTGCATAGTACTTTTGTCTTCAGCAATGCAAAAAAAAAAAAAAAAAACCAACTTGGAATCTAAATTTGAGACTAAAGTTTCAGCAAAGTACGAAGCTGTCTTTATTATTTGAATATGAGATTGAATGTTTACTTCACTTTGAGTAAAAAAAATTTTATTTATTATTTTCTTCCTGAGGCTATCAGTAAAATTAATCATTCTCTTGTAAAAAATTGATTTTCAGCAAGCAGTTATATTGTCATAAATACTTGCCAAAAAAAAGAGCAAAGATATTGTAATAAATCAATTTCGTTCAACATCTGACACTTTCTTCCTCTACAGATCATGCAATGGGAACTATGTTCTTCCTTGGATTTGTTGTATATTGGTAAACCATAGTGATTATGTCAGATCTCAGGAACCTGTGACCCAAGTGCTTGATTCCGTATACAAGGTGAAATACTATAAACGGATCTTTCTTTTTCTCCATGTCATTGCTTTTATTCTTTTGCTAATGTGCAATTTATGTACATATATATATTTGCTAGTTGTCAATGAAGGCAACCTTTGACTTAATATTTTTCAGATTTTAGCATGTGTTATGATTTGATATGAAATATGATATGATAAGAAACTCTATTTTCATTGTTTCTCATGAGAGAGTTGCATTTGGAGGACAATTCTTTTTTTTTTGGGGGGGTGGAGAGGGGACTTAGCCAAAACTAGGTGATCTGCTGAGGCGAAATAGACTTGCCTTGAGTTGTTCATATTATGTTATGGCCCAATTGTTGGTGATTCGGCAGGGAGTCTAATAAACTCAGTCCATAAAGGTCGATTTGGCTCTGTGATGGGTGGTACGACCATTTAATGCCAACCGCTAATCTAATGCCAAATATTCGTTTCTTCCCCATTTTCCCTACTCTTTCTCTCTCTATCTCTTTTTCTAACATCCTTACCCAAAAAATTTGAATCAATTATTTTGGCTTAGATCTTTGGTCAAAGCACTCCGAGCTTTTAATTAATTGGTTAATTTTCAATTTTATACTTTTTCTTTTTCTTTTCGTTTTTTGTTTTTTTCCACCTAGATTTAACATAAAAGTTCTGTTTGATGTTAGATTTTTAAACTTTGATTGTAGATTTTGTTCTGAATCTACCAATATACATTCCAAGTAATCTAACTTTGGACAAGTAAGTTTGCAGTCTATAGAACCCCTAAATAAGACATGGTTCTTTTTCTCTCTACCCTCTAAGGCGCCGGAGTCATCCACTCTGGCGTCCTCTGATTCTCTTTTCTATTGTCTGGTATGGATCTGTGATATGCGTCGGTCTTTCCTTGATGTGGCGACACTTCCACGCCTCAATTTCAATGGCGAGATCAAAAGTTTCTCAATTGGCAAGGAAAGGGTACTTAGGGTTGATAATTAAAGTACAAAGATTCGCGAATATGCTTTGAAATCATGCCTAGTTGGATGTTTTGATCGAGACGTGGGAAGCATTGATAGGATTGAGACGTGGGCGACGAAGAATTGAAAGATATTGAGTGGGGTGGTGGTGTCATCCCTGCCCGATGGTTTGCTTCTGTTTAGACTACCATCGGAGGAAGAGGCACAAAGGGTTTTGGTTTCAGGGAAGAAGAAATGGGGAGATGCTATCCTATCAATTGATGTTTGGTATTTCGTGGTGGGATGCTCAGCGGTGAGAACAAGAGATGGGGTAGGAAGGGTGGTGATGTATGGCTTTCCTCTCCATCTATGGTGCCAGAAGCTATTCGAATCCATAGGAGATCTTTGTGCTGGTTTCAAAGGTGTGGAGGCGGACGAGATGGCGGGAGGTGAGATTGTTCTCTACGCTTCTGTCGGAGGTGTGATATTGGAGTTCGTCTTTGTGGAAGATTAGAGGGTGGCCTTTAAGGCCGCCTTGACGGAGGAATCCTCACTACTCATACTTCCGAAGTCATCTTACGGCACTGAAGGTCCCCCTCTTTTACCGAATGAAACGAGACTTGGAAGCAGTCACCGTTCACAGCAGTTGCAGGTTCATCTCGGCCCTCATGGACAATGACGGGTGTTCCTCAACGCACCGTACGTGAGTGGGGGAAGGAAGACTGCGACTTGCATGTGTAACGCCCCCCTTCATTCCTTTTTTGGCTCACCTAGTTTTGAATGGAATGTTGGAGGCCAACCACGTGGATGGGTACGAGGTATAACAGGCGCCTTTCATGTAGATAACGCTGGGCTGATCTGCGTAGTGGGCCTGATAAGCCCACAGTTTCAGGGACTACACCGTGTAATGTGCCACATAACTTTAATGATTTAAAAAGGAAGGTCACATGGGGGCCAATAACCTTATTTCCATTTCTTTTCCAAATACCAAGCCCAACCCAAAGATCATTATAGAGCCCAGCAATACAGAACCTCCACAGAGTCTTTCTTATGGCTCTTCTGTAAACAGCTTGTGGACTTCGTCGGAGAAGAGGAGATGGATGTTTGAGCATGGACAAGAAGACTTTTCGACATAATCAGTGTTGCACTGCTCCATCAGTAGCGTCTTGTCCTTCTATCCTTGCATTGTCGAAGGAAAGAAACTTAAGATTCTCAACTCAGGGCTCTCACTTGCTTCGCCATGGTAACAGATGGTCTAGAAAAGATAAACAAAAGTGGATTCGCACCCCTTCTATCAACGACCCAGGTATGTCATCTGCTCCTTACCCTCGGAGCTCTCCTACTGCTCCTTCTCATACTCCTTGTGGGGGGTTGAGGAGTGATGCTGAGACGGCGATGGAGAAGGGTTTTGTGTTACCAGTTGTGCCTTCGGTGCTTGAATTTGAGCTTGGAGTGATTACGGGTGGGAAGGTTGGCTATGGCCTGTTCTTCGTGGGCATGTTGACCCAATTGATTGTGCTGTAAAGGACTCGTCTGAGGGGGTCACGGTCTGTGTCGGACGCGATCTTCATTTTCAGTTGTCCAATGATTTGGCTTTGGCTCTGCTCAAAGAGCTTCGTCTCTGTGTAGCTTTGAAAGGCCTTAGTTGTTTGCCACCTGTAGGGGTAGAGGCGAATGAGTCTATCAGATTCTTGAGTCACGGAATGGGTGACTGTGCTACAAATACGGATTTGATGACAGAGCTACCTGTAAATGGAAGAGATAGTGCAAAGGGGGTGATTGATGACCTGGTTTCCATTCAACAGGTCTGTTCTAACGAGCTTGTTCCATGGTTAGAGACTGACCATACTAATTTGGTAATAGAGGAACCATTGGCTATTGTGCGACCTAGTTGCTCTGAAACGGCTGCTGATATAGTTAAGGAATGGGTAGTTGCAAATATAGGAGTTACTAGTGAGCTGTTGGGTGTCTCATCAGAGGTTAATAACGATCATGCATTATCCATTCTTCATACAATTATGGAAGGAAGAGAGGTTGCAGTGACTAATGAGGTTGTGAATACGAGGCCTTTATTGTATTGGAAAGGAGAGCAAGAGGTCAAGAATCTTATCTCTTATGTCAACTATGAAGGGAAGAGAGGGGCGGTGAGGGAGAGGAGGAATAGAAGTAGGAGTGTAAGGATGGGAGGAGGGGAGATAATTTTATCTGGTTTTTAATGAAGCTACGAATCATTACTTGGTTTGTTCGTGGTCTCAACGATTTGGACAAAAGGAGGGTGGTAAAGGTAGCTTTAAAGAAGTGGGGAGCCCAGGTTGTTTGTCTACAAGAAACTAAGTTGGCATCCATTTTTTATGGGGTTGTTAGGAGTCTTTGGGGAGGAATGTTTGTGGAATGGGAGGCCTTGAATGCTTCAGGTATTTTTGGCAGAATTTTAGTTATGTGGGATTGTAGATGGTTGTCTTGGATGGACGTGTGGATGGGGAGGTTCTCTATATCCTGTGTGTTAAGATGGAGGAGGACAATTTAAGATGGGTTTTCTCTGGGGTCTACGGACCGGTTGTTAGTGACCGACCTCTTTTTTGGGAGGAGCTTTGCCATGTTCAAGGAATGTGGTCTCTTCCTTGGTGTCTGGGTGGGGATTTCAATTCTATTAGATCCCCGCTAGAGAGGTCTACAGGGCGAAGGTGGTCTTCAGATATGGTTCAGTTTTCTGATTTTATTGATGATCATATTCTTATTGATTTACCAATGGAATGTGCAGCCTATACGTGGTCCAATGGTAGGGACCCAGTTACTTTATCAAGGCTGGATAGGTTTTTGATCTCTGGGGAGTGGGAAGAGAAATTCCCGGATGCTGTTCAAGCGGTTTTAGCAAAGGTCACCTCTGATTATGTTCCTTTGGTTTTGGATTGTGGGGGGTTTGAGTTCTCGATGTTCCCCGTTTCGATTTGAGAATATGTGGCTGAGAGCAGAGGACTTCCAAGGGAAAGTTTGGTCTTGGTGGGAGGAAGCAATGGTTACTGGTTCATCTAGTTTTACGTTAGCCAGGAAGTTAAGGGTTCTCAAACACGAGCTTAAGAAGTGGAATAAGGATGATCGTCTTGAAGAGGCGGGTGGGGATGTGGAGTCTCTACGTTTTAGGAGAGCCTCCTGTCAGGCAGCTCTTGCTGAGATTGCTAGTATGGAGGAGATCTCGTGGCGACAAAAATCTCGGGCTCTATGGAAGGGAGATCGTAACACAATTTTTTTTACCGATTTGCTAATGCCCACAGAAGGAGTAATCACAGAGGGCAAATTTGGGTGGATGGTATGGAGTTGTGGAGGGAGGAAGAGGTGTGTAATGGGATCGTTTCTTTTTATCAGAAGCTTTACACCGAGCCATTAGGTTGGAGACCCAGGCTTGATGGCCTCCATTTTAAGGCTATTTTTGAGTTGGATAGAGATGGGTTTGAGATTCCTTTTTCTAAAGAGGAAGTTCTAAAGGCTTTATCAAGTTACAATGGGGACAAAGCTTCGGGGCCTGATGGGTTTACTATGCGGTTTCTGATGGAAAGTTGGGCAGTGGTGAGAAACGAGTTGATGGGTACATTTCAAGAGTTTCATTCTACTGGCGTCTTTGAGAAGTCGTTAAATGCCTCATTCATTGCCTTTATCCCTAAGAAGGGCGGTACTTCTGACATTAAAGATTTTAGACCAATTAACCTAGTGGGCTGCATTTACAAGTTCATGGCCAAGGTTCTTGCTCTTAGGATGAGGGATATCATGGATGGGATTATTTCGGACTCCCAGCATGCTTTTGTCGGAGGACGGCAAATACTTGATTCAGTTCTTATTGCAGGCAAATGTGTGGATTCCTGATTGCGAAGTGGTGTCCTTGGAGTCTTATGCAAACTTGACATTGAAAAAGCTTATGATCATGTGAATTGGAATTTCCTGCTATACTTACTTCAGAGAATTGGGTTTGGAAGCAGATGGAGGAAATGATAAAAGACATGTCTTTCGTCTATAAAGTTCTCTGTTCTTGTGAATGGGTCTCCTGTTGGTTTCTTTTGGTGTTCTCAGGGGTTTAAGACAAGGAGATCCCTTGTTGTCTTTCCTTTCTCTCATTGTAATGGAGGGTTTTAGCAGACTTATGAGGAGGGCAGAGGATCTCGCTCAGTCTTATAAAGGGCTTTAGGGTGGGAAGAGATCTAGTCCATCAGTTGGAGATCTCTTATTTACTATTTGCGGATGATACCCTGGTTTTTTGTGATGCTGATGTGTCTCAACTTAGATACTTGAGGTGCATTTTAGCTTGTTTTCAGGCGGTTTGGGCCGAAGGTCAACGTGGCTAAGAGTGTGCTTGTCTTGGTTGGGGATGTTCAGGATATCTCCTCCTTAGCCGTAGTTCTTGGGTGTAGGGTGAGTTCTTTCCCCGTTCCTTACTTGGGTTTACCCCCTAGGGGTTTCCTCTAGGAGAGTGGGGAGTTGTGATCCTGTGATTGACAGGTATGTGAAGAGATTGGCAAGATGGAAGAAGTAATATCTGTCCGCGGGGG
>JAOTQH010229980.1:0-13927 GCA_025631255.1 Cornus kousa
ATTCTATCCTACATCAATTCCCTCTACTTCAAAAAAAAACTTATCCTCAAGTTTAGCTGTAAATAACATGAAGTCTCACCTACCAAAAAATCATATTGTTCACTGCAATGAGAACCTCCAAAGCATGACACCAAAGTATTTTTATTGGCACCTTCCGAAATAAATAATTCTTCAGTTACAATCTGCTCAAATAATGATACTTCACCAACTTGAAACCTGAATTCTTTCATACCATCTTGGATATCTGATTTGGAAAAATTATTAACCCGCTGATCATCAATTAATTCTTGCTGCTAAATTTCAACATCAAACTCCTTGTCACCATTTTCTTCTTTTGTTGTGCTGAAGAGCTTTTTTGCATCTACCAACTCGTGCAAAGGAATTAATGTTTTCACATTCTTGACTTCATCTTTTTCTACTACAATAGGTGAAGCAACATAATTTTTCTCTTGATCAACCTCAATAATATCAGTCATTGCCTCAACAAAATTATTATTATCCTTTGTGTCACTGTCATTTTTGTGAATCTTCTTTGTAGACTTTTTGACTGATGGACTCTCTTTCCAAAAATTCTTGATATTTTTGAAATATCAACTCTTTATAATTTGATGGTAGAAATTTAGCCATGAACATCTGTTTCATCTTGTATCACGACCGAACAGGATGTGATCTTTCCCTCCTCCGATAAAACTGTATTTGTTCCCACCAAGTTGAAGCCCAACCTTTAAGCTTGAAGTCAACAAGCCAAACTTGCTTGTTTTCAGGTATATCAAAAAATTCAAAAAATTCTTCAACTTCTTCAGTCCAGTCCAAGACATCTTCAATTATATAACTTCCATTGAAAGTAAGTAGATCAAGTTTTATCTGAAATTCACGATTGTTGCATCTACCTCAATCACTAAATATGAACTCCTCATCAACAAAAGAATCATCGAAATAATCCGCATAGGCTGGAGGTGTAACAACCCGAACCCAAAGTCTTCTAAGGGCATTTAACTCATATCCAATATCACTACATAATTTATATATGTCATCCCAAGACTCATAGTACATCATATCTCTAATATCACAAAAGACTCACAAATGCAGGTGGATAAGGCTACATCGGCCACCACTTCCTTTCCAAGACCTAAAAAATGTAAATATATAATGGAGTGAGCACAACCGCTCAGTAAGAAGTGTCTAAGACACACCTCTTAATGATCCCGTGAATTTACACAAAGCATAGAATAAAGATATACGGGATCATGCCATAGGAAAAATCATGATAACCACAACAACGACAACAATAATGCAGGTCATCCAACCATATGAATACAATACATGCTAATGTAATGCAATTATAAGACAATGTCGTTCCTTATTTCCGAAACATTTCTGTTTCACTGTTCCAAACCATTAATGTAACTCGACCCATGGCAACTTCATGGGTCAAGAGAGAAGGATTGTCTAGCTGTCTTCGACCACATGATAACTTCAAGGCGTTGTTTCGGGCTTAGGTAGCTCAACCACGCTAGGCTCTTTTCCTAGTTCCTTCTGGGCCACATTAATGCCACGGATACTAGGCAACTCCTAGGCGCCCGAATTTTCCCAAACCATTTCAAAACATTTTCCCAAAACCAATTTCTTTATTTTTTAAAATAACTTTTCCCTTTCTTTCCCAATGAAATGCATGAATGCTTCATGTTTCTTCATACCAAATCAATAACAAAATTTCATACTTGCTTTTAATTCTCAACAACATACATATATAACATGCTTAAGATAGTTAATTCAATAACAACATGTAAAGTAAGTTCGATCCTTAAGACAATTTAAACACATAAAGCAGACTACAACATAAAATTAACATGCTTGTTCATATCATCTCAATTAAACATATATTTTCATCCAAATAGTCAAATAAATCACATTAACACATAGAACCATCAATACCGTAGGCAAGATAATAAAACCAAACATACTTAGAATCAAATTAAAGAGGGAAAATTCACCAAAATCGAAGAAGATATGCATTAGAACACCCCTGCCTCAATTAGAAGAGCAAATCCACTAAAACCCCCAAATTCGAAAAATCACCTAAGTGGTCCAAACGGACATTGTTTCAATCAATACGAAGAAGCAAGAAAACTGAAGTCAGGTAATGACTTTAGAGTCATTATAATAAATCATTATAATGGTAGGTCCCACTGGATATAAAATATCTCCTTTAACATTATTATTATTATTATTATTATTATTATTATATATACACTAATCACTTTACCACCACATAAATAATCATACAACCAAGTAAATATGCACAAAATAATAATGTTTGAAATGTAATAAACCCGTAACATAGTCCCCATACCCAACAATACCGGTGTCCGGCACACAAAACGAGACAAAATGAAAATAATCCCAAAAAATCAAAAAAATCCCAAAAACTAAAAAATTGAAAAAATTAGAATCATTACAGGAGGCCTACGTGGATAAACATGAACATAACCCATTTTCGGTTAGCTATAAGACACATCATCAGCGTGAACTCGAACTGAACCACGAACCTGGTTGCCACCAATTCAAAACCAGTTGCTACGAATCGATCTTGAGTATGCATGGCTGCCCAATGGTCATTCACTCTGTGATCATTGTCGGCAAAGTGGGTGCTACCAAAACGAGCAATCGTCATCAGCCCAGGGTAAATCAAGGCTCTGATACTAACATAAGCGAAAGAGATAAATTTGTTCACAAAGAATGAGTTACTTTGAATTTACAAAGTAGGATGTTTTGATACCACAAAACAAAAGATAAATTCATAAATAAATCTTAAATGTTATTGATAAAACGGTTATATTTTGCTCTTGCAATACATAAATATTTATAATAGAGAAAACTTAACACTAGAAGTAAACTAAAATCTAATCCTACAAGGAAACTAATTCTAGAAATAAGCATAAAAATAAATGTAAAATTTTAGAGCAATCCGAGTTCGTTATGGCATTGAACAAAAATTCTGAAATAATTAGCGGGCCTCATATAAGATGATAAACGCAATTTTGGAACCTTAGCCTAAACGAAGGTTTTCAGCCAAAAACTAGCATGGCCCACAAGTATAAGCTAGTGGGCTTTTCTCAATGCGTCGTTTCCACCCAAAATACATTATTAGTTTGTCGAAAACGGACTTATAAAAATTGAAGTTGTTAACTACTTAAATCTTTTAATGCGTCCCCTAACGTGTGACCTTCTTTTTGTCCAACACGTGCTCTTTTAATGCGTCCTCTAACGTGTGACCTTCTTTTTGTCCAACACGTGCTTTAATTTTAGTTATTAGAATATAGTAAAGTTCAGACATGGGACATTGCCTAATCCCCCGTCTCGATCTCTCAACTTTCCCTTTGAGAATGAGAAATTATACCATCTACACTAGTGGCCCCATGGTTCAACCAACAACATGAGAGACGTGTTTTTTTGAGAGTTGCGCAAGGCGAAATGGTTGTGGAATAAGAATATGAATAAACAACCTAGATGGGAGTGAATATGTTTAACTTACCCTTTTGTTCGATTTTTGCTTATTTTTAATTTCACCAAAATAAAACTAACGTTCAACCCAAAAAATGAAAATAAAGTGTAAGTAAAGTAAGTAAAGTTTGAAATATGACACCAGGGATTTTTAGCATGGAAACCCTTGTTAGAAAATATCCGACCAACCGGGACGAAAACCACGGAGACTTTTATAGTCTCAAGTGAAACGATTCACTATCTTCGAAGCAAAGTATAACAGACTCTGACTGAGGCTCACACCCATTCCGCTCTACCAAGAACCCCTCCCCCGGCGTCCAAATGCTCTAGACTTCAGGCTTACTCCTTGATCTCTGTAAAAGGATTGCTCATAGATACAAATGCTCTGACCCTTTCGTAGTGTGATCACTTCCTTTTTTTCTTCAAATCCTGAATTGGTGAAGGCAAAATAGAAACCCTACTTTGTTATTTAGAATATCTATGAATCTTCAATTGCTTGGACTCCGATCAGAAAAAGAACATCAATCTAAATCACTCCCATGTTTAAGTGTGTGATCTCTAAAATATAAACTTAGATTTCTCTGTATATCTTTCTTATAAAGCTCTAGCAATTGTGTTAAAAAAAAATATCTATATTTTTCCCAATTGAAGCATTCAAAATCCCTCACTAAGGTTAAAGTTTTGAGAGGTTTATATAGACTATATAGTCCTCAAAATATATGGAAAGAAGTTTTAAAATTGTACAAGAACTTCTCTAAGAGTTTAATTTGTTGCAAGTAGGAAACTAAAAAGTTACCAAAACTGAAATCTCCCACGTATCAGCAAAGTGCAACTGGTTTGACTTTGGCATAATTGAAAAATTGGATTCCAAGCAAGTGAACCCGGTTCTACTTTAAGTGCAACCGGTTCCACTTTGGCAAACTTGAAAAAATACTGAGAAAATCCATTTTGGTAAACTGCAACCTATTCCACTTAAAGTGCAACTATTGAACTTTTCCAGACTTATTTTTCACTAAAAACCCATTTTTCCCAAGTCTTACCACACCAAACATGAAAAATAAAGTGTCCTCACCCAAATACCTGTTCCAAATGATGTTCTAACCGGATCCAATTATATGTGCACTTGTTGTTTTACTTCTGACATTGAGAGTCAAAGTAAAACAAAAATTATAACTCTTTTAGACACGTTTTGACACCAAAATTTGTCGATTTCAAATTTTATATCTCAAAATTTTTTCATATATTTTTTTTCCCTAGTACAGAAAGAACAATATGTTTTTGCTATTTTGAGAAGGCTTTGGTAGGAATGTGCACAAATGATTTTAAAAGGTAGATCAAATACTGCTAAACTATTGCTTTGGTGACAAGTGATTTTAGACTATACTTTAGATTCAATTGACACTCCAACGGAGAAGCGATGATGTAAATTAAACCGTCGTTGTTGCATGAAACGGATAATGCAGAATGGTAAAATAAAATTTATATTGGCTGCTTTTGTGACTCTACAACATGCTACAACGCGTAGGTTATTGGGCCATAAATAATAAGCTTTCATTGGTTAGGCTGAAGCACATAATAGATTACTTTTCAAAATCTAAAGTTGCAAGATCCCAATTTGAATAAAAGTTGATTTTATATTAAAAACAACTTGATTTGTGTAAAATCTCAAATTATAAAAGTTCTATCATTTGAGGGCCTAAAAGTTAAATAACTCAATTTTCAAACGTTTGGGTTATTTCTTTCCTTGTTTTTTAAACCTATATATATATATATCTATCTTGGTCTTGTTGCAATTTGCAAACAGTACGTCGGAATCATAGTTTTGGTGCACCTGAGGAATAGGACCGGATCCCGCTCAAATTCAAGGATCGGGTTTCATTATTTATATATATATAATCCACTATGTTGATGTCAAACCTCTTATAACAAGCACATGCAATTCTCCCTCCTACATGCACCAGAACAATTACTGACACCAATACCATTATTTATATACACCACACCCATCCATATATAATTGACCAATGTCCCACCTGACCTAAATTCTCCACTTTCCGACCCTTACATGAGTAGCATGACAACTTGCTTACGCTTAGAATTCTCATTTACAAATTGGAACATAAAGGTGTTTAGCTTTACGACTTTGTCTTTTACATACCAGTGAGGATAGTAGTGGCCCGTATGACATTATAATTCGCTCATCAATTTGGAACTTGTGGTGAAAATTTAAGGAATTACAGCAAAGCCTCTCATCAATGTGAAAAAAGTGTGCCCAAAATCATCAATCATTGACAAAAAAAGAAGAAAAAAAAAGAAGAAGAATTTCTTTTTTGATAAATCAAAATTTAAATATCATTGTATGTACATTAGTGCTGTGACCTAACTGAAATGATAGACCTTTTAGGAAGATGTTCCTGCCTTCATTACAGTGGCTAGCTAAAAAAAAGGTCCATGTCCACCACTAGAAGATGAATCATTTGTTTACAAAATATAATCACAAAAGTTTCTCTTTTAGGGTTTGTATCTCTACCCAGAAATAAGCTTTGATTTGCTTATCAAACATAAGCATGCGCAATCTTAATGCGCTTAATCCACTATCTCGTGTTACACATGAAATGACAAGGTTAAACGTACGTAGACCTTTAAATGAATCAAGTCCAAACTTAAAATAAGTTTGATCCGGTTCAAATCTTATAATATTAATTCTTATTTGATCTAATTCGATAGATCATTCGTAAATGAATTAATACTTCGTTATCGATTTGATATCAAATATGCAATCCATTAAAGGTGTGATTTTTTACAAAAATAATGCTTAAAGAGACCGGCAAACAATGAGAGAGGGAGTGAGAGAGAGAGGACAAATAACACATGGACAACAAAAGAATATTAGATTTTTCATTCTTAGTTAAAGAAAGAACACTTGAGAATAAGAAAAAACAGATGGAGAAAGGAGGAAGAGATAATAATGATGATATTTTTTTATAATATGTAAATATTATATATATATATATATGAATAGCATATTATATATCATACTATATTACAGCGGAACGAATAATTTGTTTAACTAGTCGTTGTATCTGAAACATTAACATGTTATTGAATTAAGTGGTCAAATTCATATTCAACTTGTTGAATGAGATTGAGATCGTATCAGATCAAAATCAAATCTACTTAATTAAAATTCAACTTCTCCGATGGGATTCGGATCGAATTTGGAGCAAATTATTCTAATATGCATAGCTTTCCCATCAGCCAACCGTATCTAAAAACCCAAGACTAATGAAGGAGAGACAATCCTAGATAAATTTGTGGTCCCAAATTAACCCAAAAAGATGATGGAATTGTATGAGTTAGGCTTCTGTTCATAGTGGCTCATACCCCATTTCTAACCAGAAAATATCATATCTTAATGATTTTACTCATTTACAGTCTTATCATTATTACATATATGACCATGTACAGAATGAATCTGATCATATAAGGTCAATATATTGATAAGTGAATTCAAATGTTAATATAGCTTATGGCCAAAACATAG
Organism: Cornus kousa; assembly: GCA_025631255.1. Taxonomy (NCBI): domain Eukaryota; kingdom Viridiplantae; phylum Streptophyta; class Magnoliopsida; order Cornales; family Cornaceae; genus Cornus; species Cornus kousa. Next base: position 7,049 of record JAOTQH010229980.1, read on the forward strand.
GAATGACATAACTAGCGCGTCAGTAACAGTAAAAACTGTTTTTGGTAGCACTATTTTGCTTTGAAAAATTGTACCCTTAGTTGGGGCACCAAAAATAAAGAACCAATGATTTTCTTCAAGTGTGCTTGTAAACATGGACTAGAACAGGACACTGTCTATAATCTACATCAATATATATATATATATATATATATATATATGCATCAAGTTTGAAACATCAAATCATCGATATGGATATTCAAATAGGCTAATTTCTCCACATCCAACCATACGCAATGCAGGTGTTTACAGCAAATTATTAATGGGATCTGACTAGCTCGTTAATCTGGACTTTGGACTTAATATTAAATTATATATGAAACACTAGCTAGTTGGAGACATGGCCTAGGTGATTAGGAATTTGCTTAATCTAGAAAAATAGATTCGCTTTTGAGCATGTAATACGTATGCATAGTGCATGTAGGCGTAAGAAATCTCTTGATTGGCTGATGGTCACATCACTGTAGATAAGTCTAATGAGCAGCAAATAGGTTTCACACTCGGACGTGGATTCCCAGATTCTTTCCTGTGTTGTGCATTAGGGAAGGAGGAGATCACTCGTATCTAGTGGAGTTCACGTTATTTGTGGATAGTAACGGAATCATGAATTTACTTTCGAGTGGCCAACCATTAACAATAATATAATAAAATAAAATAAATTTATTCTTGATCTGATCTAATTCAATATATCATTCATAAATGAATTAATACTTTGTTATCTATTTGATATCAGAGTGGAGTTCACGCTGTTTGTGAACAGTAAAGGAGTCACGAATTTACTTTGGAGTGGCCAACCATTAAAAAAAAATTTTGAACCAAAATTAATACATAGGAAAGGAGCGATCTTTTCTTAACACGGAAGTATAAAAAATACCAATAATAGAAAAGTAATTGTCCTCACTGAACCCAATGTGGCTCTGCCATTCTCTATGAGAACCACACCCTATATGAGGTGATCTCCATCCTTCACATATGTACATTAGGATGTTGTGAACAAAACTACATCGTCTCTCTCCACAATCAAATTTGTAGTGAGCTTAAATGACCCTCATGTAGATTTGAAGTCTCAATATACTAGTTTGTTATTGAGGACAAGTTGGGGTTCAGAACGAATAATAATCTCTATGCCTGCAGTAAAAAAATACCAATAACAGAAAAGTCCAGTGGTGGCAACTGTCCTCACTGAACCAATGTGGCTCCACCACTGTCTGTGAGAACCAGACCACATGTGAGGTGATCTCCATCCTTCACATATATACAACACGGTGTTGTGAACAGAACTACATCGTCTCACTTCACAATTATATTTTGGTGAGTTTAAATGACCCTTATGTAAATTTGAAGTCTCAACGTACTAGTTTGTCTTTGAGAACAAGTCAAGTTACGAGTTCGGAACGAATAATAATCTCTATTCTTGTAGAAATAAAATTACGTACATCTAACACACTCCTCATATCTTACAATGACGTTGATCTAACCCTAGCCCATTATACAAGGTTGCATTCATTCCAATGTGGTGTTGGCTTTGAATTGGAAGATAAAAAGAAAATGGTAAAACAAGTAATGCTACTGTTACTGGACCTACATTATGATCTTGACCTCTAGCTATGCAAAGTTGATAGTGTGTCATGCCTCCCTCGAATGTTCCTTGTGAATTGTCTTTTTTCTCTTTTGCTCCTTTGTTTCTTTTTGGGAGAGGGATGTACTGGCCCATGCTTAACAGTTGTAATCCTTGTAACAATCTTTTTCTCTTTTTAACTTTTGTGCAAAGAATCAAATTTGGTCCAACCAAAGCTTCAATGAATTCAGAAAAATGAACAAGTGCAAATTAAAGAATGTTAAAGAGAAATATATATATATATACATTTTCCGAAGTCTTTTGATCACAGAATCCACCAAGTATTTGTATAACATAATGCTGCAATATTGCTCACACCTAGATGTTCAAACAAAGTAATACGACTTTTTTTTTTTTTTTGAATCTTTGTTGGTAAGGTATAACCCAAAAAACATGTGCAATTAAAGCTACAAGAAAGGTACCTCCATCAACAACAAAAAAAAGTTAAAAGTAAAACCTACTACAACTTTATAAGTAGTTTTTATAAAATTTTCATAAAAATTTGAGTAAAAGAAGTGGGTTGGTGTTATGTATACGCGCATTGTAAAAGTTTATCAAATCTTCTTTGATAGATTCTCCTATTGAAAAAACAATCTATGTGACTGACTTGTATGGGATAAAGACAAAAATGATAATGATGATGACGATAATGATGTAAAAATTTGAGTAAAACCCCAATTGATATATGCCCATAGCAAGTGGTCACAAAAACAGTGCCTTAAAAGGTATTTAATTAGGAGCACCAGACAAAATAAGGGCTGGAGATAGGAACAATATGCAGCAACCAGTCATCCCATTTACACTGATACAAGTTGCAAGTTTCACTAACACAACAAGAGTCATATCCCTTTTAGCTCACACTGCAAGAACTCCATCCAAAGCATTCAAGGCAAGACTCCAAGCATCCAAAATGAACTGCAAACACCTTAAAAGAGCTCAGACAAGTCCTATCCGAATCCACAATTCCATTTTCGATTGTATGAATGTCTACATAGAAAACAGTCTACTGTTTCTATCGCGCCAAATACAATAAAATGTTGTCACAACCTTCATCACCACTGAACAATGCAATTCAAACTGTGAGAAGGTCACGGCATGGAGTATTTAGAGGCTAACTGCCACCAAAAGCTTCATTAATTTGAATTGGAGACTAAGGCTAGGAAAAGTGTAACATACCGGCCAAAGAGGCATTTATTGTTACAGTACTGTTACTATGAAATCAATGATTTTACAAGTAATTGATCAGCTCAAGTATTTTTAGGAAGTGGACTATCTAGAAAGATGAGTAAAAGTTGTCCATGAAGTCTGAAGAACCATACAATTTGTTTTGTTCAACATTATAACCTTCTTTGTGCTTCAAACAATCCCACAAAGAGCCAGTTCATCATTTCAATTTCCATAGTTTGATTGGGGACTTCTATCTGCTGTTTTATGATGTCATTTATGGCATTATATATGTGAAAATAAGTGACACTTCAGTGTCCACAAAACCACAAAAAAATAATAATAATAACCCATCTCTCACATATTGTATTGTTGGTCTCATCTCCAATAGTGTACCCTGTCCCATTCCAATTCATTTCACTATGTTTTAGGCAGACCTAAAAATTGTCAGAGTGAGTATTTGCTGTCATATCACTAGTTTCTTCTTTTTCCAATCAGTTATTTGATCATAGCACCAATATGGTTTGGATTACAGGTGTCTCTTTATGAACAAAAAGCTATACTTTTAGTGTAATATGCATTTCATGTCTACACTTTAGTGGAATTTGTTGGTATTGTGATTGTTGTCCTAATCTGTCATGACAATACCTCTACTCATCTTATAGCCTCATAATTTGTCTGCCCTAGTTCTTCTTCTTCAACTACTACTTTTTAGTAGCCTCTGAATTTTGAGCCTTGGAGGCATCAAATGTCTATCAGATACTTTTACAGTTTGTCTGCAACTTGAGGTTTGAAAGGGAGAAAGAACGTGTTAGGCACACAAATGTTTGAGAATGTCATAATTCTAATTTGAATTCTATCTTGTAGAATGATAAAGCCTACTATTTTAAGAGTAAATTAATCTGACCTATCCCGTAATAACAAGAACCTTGCTGGTAGTTTAAAAAATAATACTGCATTTCATGTCAGTGTTGACTCTGATATGGGCTGAAACGACAAGTATGCCCAAGGGCAAAATTGGGTTTTAAGTAAATTTCAATCATGGCATTAGCGTAGATGAACTTGATGATTGAGGACGTCAGCGTTACTAAAACCAGAACTACAGGGGAGGTCAATGTTATTTTTGAAACTAAATATAGGTCCTTGTTATTTAGGCATTTAACAAGGAAGGTCGGTGTAATTTAATATTATTTTAATTGGTTCAAAACAATGTTAATTGTTGTAGAGAATCAAACTACAAGCTAGTTCAAAGGTTCAAATTATTTATCCACATGGGGTATCAGGTAAAAAAACAGTCATGAGAGTTACTACATTAGCAATCAAACATGTATACAATAATAACAATGCAATAGTAAGAAAAGTTCAATAATTGCTAGTACTACTTTCACAAGTGATTACAATTTGCAATAAACTGTACATTATGCATAATTAGGCTTCCTCATAGCTGTTGGAAAATTGGAAAATTTGGATACAAGTCCATTCAGCCAATCTTTTCCTACTTCCTTGTACTTTATCCTATGTTTGGCTGCCAAGAAATTGGGAAAACAAGAAGAAATTAGGAAACATGGAATCTTGCAACAATTCTATAATCGTATAGATACAAAACCTTAGAAGTTTCTATTCTTTTCCTATTTTCTCTGCTACCAAACAATGGACAGATAAAAATGGCTGTGTTCAAAGCCTAATTTAAGCTACATCTTAACTTAACAAGTCCAGGCAATGACTTGAACTTTTATAGAGGATTTGGATATCAACTGAAACATGCTCTGGTCACATTCAGTCCAAGAATCTAATGTGTAAAATGACATAGCCCTTTGTCATGCATTGTTAATTCTCAACATAAATGAAGATTTTGCATATATTGCATTATTATTTAGACAAATCCAATAAAATGAGATTAATTGATGAACAAATAATTCAGTGCATTTCTGCATAATTCCAGTAGTAAAATTAATTATTATTTACATGTATGTAAAAGATTTCTCTAAAACTATATTAAGATACTCAAAATCTACTTATTCTAAATTATTTTTCCAGTCAACTTGTTCATTCAATAGAGAAAAGGGTATTACCCAGTGGTCTAGTTGACAAAGTGGCCAGCTTCCCGAGCAATTGCATCCATGTTCGAGTCCTTTCTGCCTCTAATTTGCCAAGGAAAAACAAATTAGAGAAAAAGTACCATTTTCATGGCTGGGAATAACATGCACTTTTACTGTTACATTATTAGAGATAATTGTACTTTAGCTTGTCGGAATGTCTGGAACAAAATTTTAGCAACTTGAGGTATAAAGTCTACAAAAGAAGTGCATTATTTGCTTGGAATTCAACATTATACTAGAAAAAGAAATCTAGCTTTAGTATGCAATGTTTCTGCTAAGGGGAGAAAATTGTGACATTTGAGTAATCAAATCAAATGGGCATAATAGGGAATCTAATCCCTAATAATTGAGAAGTAAAGTCATAAGATCAAAGATGCAAAACTAAGACAAAGATGAAATAATTAACACATTTATTCTATAAGATAAACTGCAATTGTTGGTAGAATATATCTACTACTTATTCCTATATGAGAGATTATACCTAGTTGATACTTCCAAAACCATTCTCTTCACCTTCTCACCAAAATTAAAGCACATATGTAAAAAGCATGCTAGTAACCACCATTAAACTTAACTAGAAAACTTTAAAATCATGTTTTTTGAGTAATTATCTAAAGAACAAAAGTGACTGAACAAGATTCTTGAAATTGTACCCAATAATTGAAGAAATATAATGTTAGTATCATTATTGGAGGTTAGTGCATACTATGTCCCAGGAGGTAGTTAGTAGGCCAATACATATATACTCAATATCTTTTGTTCTATGAATACATTATAAGGTACTTGAAATATATTTGATACCATTATTGATGCCCTTTTCTTCTTTAGTACGTACCATTATATATATATCCATATGTTCTCTCTCATGCAAATTAGGCTAATTTTGTTTTCCCTTTTATTCTTTTGTGAATATGTGTGTGTGTACATATGTAATTCACAGAAAAATAAAAGATAGTAATATTATTTTTATATTTACGTGAATAGATTATGGATTATCACTGGTCTTCCTCTATCTTAGTAGCTTTGAGTCTTAACTTCTAAGTCGCTAGTAAAGCAATGAAAGAAATCTAAGATTACGTGCTACCAAAATAGATGTATTATTGTAGCACTAATAAAATGTTTTGGAATGGTGTCTTAGAGGAAATAATGAAAATTAAAAATTAATTAGATTTATCACTAACAAAATTAAAAATATGGGTAAATCACACTGACCTACTATGATGATATAAGAGGGACTAAAATGTCAGCTAAACAATAGACTATTCAAATATAGACACACACATATTCACAAACAACAAAATATAAAAGATAGTAATATTATTTTTCACATAAACAACAAACAATAAAAGATAGTAATATTATTTTTACTATTCACACACACACATATTCACAGACGATAAAATATAAAAGATAGTAATATTATTTTTATTTTTCTATAATCTTTATGTTTTTATGTATTACAATATAATATGTTATTATAATATAAGGGCATTATTACTAACTTTCATATTAAAGTCACTTTTCGACGGCCTATGATGAATTCGTCAAACAATAAACTCCACTGAACAATATATCCGTATATATTTTATCAAAACTTTAGAAGAAATTAATATAATTTATCGTAAAAAAAAAATTTACGGACTAAAATGTCAAATCAAGGATTCTATGTTTTTGAACAATAAGAGGGATTGTATCCTGTGTCAAAATCAAACCAATCCTAAATGTGGATTCTAGGAGGGACCTCACAAACATAGGCTCACAACAATTCACAGAGGAAAGAAAATAACCTTTCCCATCCCTATTAAAGTAGTTCAAACATTTTGCATCTGAAACAGTCACATCATGGATATATGATTTGGCCATCTAATGGGGTCTCAAATCTTTATTGTTAAAATAATCTGCGCCGTCCATACCACTATATATACACCTCTCCCCTTTCTCTTTGTTTTATCCCAACTC
>JAOTQH010229999.1:0-13924 GCA_025631255.1 Cornus kousa
AACAGGTACCCATTTCAAAACCTTGATTTAATTTTGATTTATGCCATACTCGATTTGCATTTAGAGTCACTGCTTTAGTTTGTACATGATTCATTTGGAAAAAAAAAATCGTTGTAAATAGGTGATGAGTTAGTGATTCAAGTTAGTGCTGGTTACTCGACTGCCTCTCCCAGTTGACTTCAATTGCTCTTTTTGCCAATCAAGAATTGATTTAGTTAAAAAATGCTGACTGATAGTTCTTCATGTGTCATATTGAAATTTACCTTCATTGGGTAACTAACAGTTGCACTTAGCATTATAGTTATATTACTCAGAGCAGCTCTGTATTCTGATTGTGGTTAGTCGATGTAATGGGCAAACTAGTTTTATCCATATGATGAAGGGATCATACTTACCCTTGAGCATCCAAGTCATGAAGTTCATTAAAACTTGAAGCAGCCAGGATTGTTGGTGATTTGTTATCAAAGCCATGGAATAGAAGATGTTGTGTTACTGTGTTAGTGGAACTTATCTTTTTTTAGAGATGTCGGGTTGTCAACCTTATGAGGGCAAGGAAGCATAGTTTCTTTAGATCGAGCAAATAATTTGCATTTTTTGAATAGCGAAGTTTTGATTTATGTGGTAAAATTTCTTGGTTCTGGGAGGAACATGAACGTGTTTAGCTTATTACTTGTCTTCTTAAGTATTCACCAAAGGTTCACTTTTAGTGCATCTATTAAATGCAAGGGATTGGCTATCTGTTGTCACCCTTAAAAGCGTGAAACATTTATGTTGGATTATCTTGGTTTATTGTTTTCTGAGACTCGTCTAAATAGCAATTATTTCTGTAGTTATCGTTTACTATGTATATTTGATTGGAATTGGTAAGATGACTCCTACATCTTTTGTTTCCATTGTGCATCCGATGTGTATGATTATGCCGTTTTAAGCCTGTAGGATAGGATCTAGATTTATATAGTTTCTTTTTGGAAGCACTTACTAAGTTCTCTATGATTAGGTTTCTGTTTTAGATGCATGCACATTTGGTACTTTTAAGTCACTTTTTCATTTCTCTCCTATCTCAATATTCATTACTTTTTTATCCTTACTTTTCCTTGCATTTCTGCAGTCAGTCGACACACCAATGGAGTCGCCAGATTTCTTTGCCATTAATCCTCCACAAGCTGAGACACAACGCAACAATGCATTGTATATGCCTCCTGATTTGAATGAATAATGTGAATCAATGGATTCTGTCAACTCCAATGATGGGGAACATGTCCTTCCAAAGCCAGATAGTTCGCAGTGCTGTTACCCAGTTGTATATCCTGCTTACATCTCTCCTGTTCTGCCGTTCTCTTTCCCATTTTGGTCAGGATACGGTATGGAGCCAACAAAAAGGAAACTCATGTGGTTCTTACGCCAACAGCAACACATTCAAAGAGCCCAATTAATGTAGATGAGTTGGTTGGCATGTCAAAATTGAGCTTGGGGGAATCTGCTGGCGAGAAAGAGTCCTCTTCTCTCTCTTTGAAACTGCTTGAAGGAACCACTAGGCAGTCTGCTTTCCATGCTACTGAGTACTGCCTCTAGCAGTTCAGGCATGAACTCGAGCAACAGTCCTATCCATGCAGTTTAAAAGTCGAAGTGCTGCCTAGATGTTTAGGATAGCTTAGTGTTGGTAAGCTCTAGATATTTTCTGTTAATACATGAAAATAATGGCAGTCTGGTTTGAGTCCAGTAATAGTTTTCTTTTGTTACCTACTTACTGAAAGAAAATGTCAGTTCTTACCTTGTAGGTTGTTGCAACTTTTGTGAGAAATTAATTAAATCTTTTAACATTTTGTGCCAAGTTATTATTATTTTTCCTTCAGTTTATTATATATTCTGCTTTAGATAGAATTATGCTTGTGATAATATAAACAGTAACAATGTTTCTTTTGACCAAAGATTTACCTGAGTTGTGACTTTTCCCCCTTGAGGAAGTGTTTCTGTTATACCTACAATATGTTAGAATTTTCTATGTATCAGGAAGGAATCAAGAACCACTATACATTTATCCTTGGATTGGTACTAATTACTACTTTGTCAACGGTAAATCTTTTTGTTTTGGTTTTCATGCTGCGTGTTGGTTTCTAATGTAAGAAAAACTGAGAAATAAGAGCTTGTCTGCTAAGGCATCTTTCAGCCTGTGTCTACTCTATTCTGCAATGAGCTGCTGAAGAAAAAAAAAAAAAAATTTCATTTTGTTGATTTATTTGTGGGGAACAATTCATTTTGTCTGGATTGTGATCTCCATTAAAAATATGGTTCTATGAGCAAAAGTTCTTGTTAAGATGAATCCTGTATGTATTGAGGATAATTGTTTGACGTTGCGACTCACAGCTTGAGTCTTGTCTATGACTGCATGAGCAGGTAAAAGAGTAAACGGGATTCTTTGGGAAAAATTGTAGCTGAATTTTGGAACCTACGGAAGTGGCTACATCCATCACTTTGGAATGGTCTAGTGCCTTAGATCAAGATCAATTTTCTTCCCTCCCCTTAAACTCGGAACACTTCCTGGTATGTCATCTTACCATTCTTTGATGCATATGGAAATTTTGAAATTCATGATAAAGAATGGAAAAAGAAAAAGAATTATAATTTTTCTGATTCTTCGTACAATTGATTGCCTAAACCAACCATATTTTGACAGATTATAGGGACTTTAAATTTCTTAAGAATCTATAGATTGGCCTGGTCAGATCCACCTTAAACTTCTTTAGGACACCTACCTTAAACTTCTTCTTTAGGACACCTACTAACAGACTTGCTTGATTTTTCTTTGATCATGATAAGAAATTGTGTACAAGATACAGACACATATTTGATGGTCAGAGCCGCCTCAGTTATTTGTTCTTCTTCTTTACTGAAACATTCATAGTGTGTGTTTCCTAAAACAAAACTCTCCCCAAGTCAGGTACTGGTGTTTGTGCCCCAATTGCTTAATTTCCTTCTGTTATACAGGGAGCATTTCTATAGCGTGCCTTTCAGGAACAGGCTGTCTATGGTGAATATGGGCCATGATTCTCTGGTGGAGCCAATTCCACAGCATTCGAAGTTGTTGGTTCAACAATTCACCTGCTAAAAACAAGACGTAAAGCGAGTATAGAACCGGCCTAATGGAGTCTGCAAAGAGGACTGATGCCAGAGACGCCACTGCCAGCGAACCAAACACCACCATACCACGCCGAAGAACAAGGGCATAAGTTGGATGAGAAGAACAAAATCTCGACTTAGCATCGTATGCCAAGCCATATACGAGCAAACTAACAATGCCCACCTGCATGCTCTTGGGGTGTGTTTCAAATGGAGATTTATTCTTCCCTTGGTACATCAATTCGAGAAAGTTGATGATAATTGGAACGATGAAGGCGAGAATGGCATGGCGGGCAGTGACCATACACGGTGCTCCAGAGAAGTAGCATCTCATGGCCATAAATGCCACGTTGAACTGTCCGGTGAAGTTCCTTGGTATCCGGGGCAGAGAATGGAATGTTGTTGCAGCATCAGCCATAGGATTTTGAGTACGAATCTGAAGAAAACACTTAAGAGTTAGCACAATATAACAATCATGAAGATGGAAAGGAAATGTTCAATAAACTATGAAGAGAAGTGAAGGGATTACCAGTCCTCTTGAATTGGAAATGATTTTCAAGTTGTCCTAAAGCAAGCTTTTATAGGGAGATGGTTTGAGGAAAGTCTTGGGCAACTTCTTTATGCTTTAAAGTCTTCAAAAAGGTTGGAGAAATTTTCTTTTTGCAGTGTGTCGGATAAAATATTTGCTGCTTAGGACAAACAAAAATGTCCTCAAAGGTTCAAACGGTTCACGAATTTGGACATACATTTGAATGTTGATGTAAAGGGTTCAAATGGTTCATTTGTACTTACGTTTGTGGTGTGAAACTAATGACACGGAGACGGTATCAGTTGTTTTTCTTTTTGATAAGTCGTAGTTGGCATCACTTGGAAATATAATCAGTACTTTTATTAGGGGTGGACTCTGACCAACACAGTTGGCAATTGGGTCCCATTGTGTCCAATCAAATGGAAATATCACTTCAATGCATTCCGCCACAAAAACTCATTTTAAAAAATTGTTAAAGGTTCAAATGGTTCAAGAGGAAGAGGAAGAGGACAACATTTTTGTCTTTCGATTATTTTAATCTGAGAACAAGTACAATTCAGACGACACGGTTAGCAAACGGTTCTTTCCAAGACTGTATCCCAGAACAATATCTCCGCCCACTCAACCTTTGCTTCTCGATACGTTCGAGTTTCACTTACCAGGTGATGATATAAATATATGTATAAATAAATAATGTAGGGTGCTAAATCTAAAACCTTAGTTAATTGTCTGACAGACTTAATGAATTATTTGATTGATTTCTTGATTTATTAATTTGTTTTGATTTATTTTTGAACACAACATATATTTATGATTATTTTTTTGATGAATTGAACAACGCCTAAAATCTCATTGTTGGTTTTTATGATGATACAAAATCAAGAGTAATATTCAAAGTAGATTCACGATTTGAGAGAAAAAGTAGGTTGGCGATAGATTAATTACATTAAAGTTACTGAAAATAAAAGAGAAAAATTTGATCTTAGTTATAAGATTCAGAGGGAGAGAGAGAGAGGAGTTCAGAGAAGATATGACAAATGTTGTGTTTTAATATTACTCGTCAAATTGAAAAAAAGCAAGAGAGAGAGGTTTCATATAGAAGAATCGTATCAACAACGTCAAATTTAAATGAAAATTAAAATGGATATAAATTGATGGCTATAAAAATAATAAGCAATATCTTAGGTGGCCAGCCAAAGCACTGTAAGTTGAATATAAAAATATTTAGTTTATTATTGTTTTTTTCCTTTTCCTATACTTTCTCAGCAACCAAACAGAACATTAGGCTTTTAACAATTGTCAACCCGCACGGCCCAACCCAAAACTGTATACAACAAGAACAACGGAGAGATGGAAGCTTTCATCTTCAACAGAACCTCTCACAGATACGCCACATACATTGAGTTCAGCAACCAGTTGTCCAAGTTCAAGAACGCTATTCTGATGGCAGCAATACCGAACCGAACCCTAATTTGTCCCTCAAAATTTTGGATCACCGTGCGGTTGCTCTCGGCAGTTGCCCCAAATTTAGGGTTTTGAGCCCCAGAGAGCTTCGATTTTTCTGTTTGGAATCACATATTGAGCTCGTTCAGAGTCACAGGCAAGTAAATTTCAGGTCAAATTTTTGAAGATTGATTCTTTAGTGTGATTAGAACCTTTAAATTTTCATGCCAAAACACGCAGGCACATTGATAGAGCTGTTAATTCTGCAATAATTGGTTTTCATTTCAATTGAGTCTTCTTTAGTTTTCATGTTTGTTGCAGCATTTTTCTGTGTATCTTAGTTCTTGGGGAGAATAATTGAATTTTTTAAGTAGTTCTACATTTTTATGTTTATTTGGGTGGTCTCTCTTTATTATAAAGTTCACATTATATTCTTCTCTTGATTTAGGACCATGCCCGAATTTTTTCTTCTCTGTGGTTGCAGGTACATACCCATGGCTGACATAATTGTCCTTTCATCACTGTTGTTCTGCTTATGCAATTTTACAGTTCTATTTGGTTCAGTGTGAACGTGGATTTTGCTTGCTTTAATGACTCGAACATGGAATACAATCAGCCTAATGGATTAGTTTTCTTTGTTGGATCTTCTTAATAAGCTCCTTTCTTGAAGAATCATTAACTTATATCTTCCTTACCTACTTACTGAAACAAAATGCCAGTTATTACCCTGTAGTTTGTGGCAATTTCTGTCAGAAATTGATCAAATCTGGAACATTTTGTGTCAAGTTATATCTTTCTTTAGTTTGTTAGGTCTTCTCCTTTAGACAGAATTATGGTAGATTACGCTGTGATTATATAAGCATTAACAAATCTTATGTTTAATTTTTTTCTTTTCTTTTTCACAGAAGCTTCTAGTAGTTCCTTGTCTAGGAAGAAGTTTTTTATTATAACCTACAAATATAGAATTTTTCTATATTTCAAGAAGGAATGAAGAACTACTATGTATTTATCCTCGGACTGGCACTGATTGGTTTCATGATGCATGTTTTTCTATAATGCCCAAAAAACTGGTTATTAAGAGCTTGTCTATTCAGGTGAACATTCGGCCTCTGTCTATTGTCAAAGAACTTCAGAAGAGAACTAACATTCGTGGGGAGATTATATAAAATTCCATGAGCAAAAGCTTTGTTATGATGAATTTGGTGATACATATATACTTTTGGGATTTGTGGTTACAGCCTTCGAAGGGTTTAGTGTCTCAGTCAGAGACCGAATTTCTTGCCCAGCCTTAAAATTCAGAGCAGTAGTCGTGCATGTAAAAAATTCGGATTTTCATGACACATTGGGAGAAAATGAAAGAGAGAATGAATAATGATCATTTTGATGCTTCACACACTTGGATCTCCTAAACTAGTCATATCATACAACAAACCCTTTGACACGGACTTACAAGACTGAAGAATGATGTTTCTTGTTTATTTTATTTTATTTTATTTCTTTTTATTGGTATATAAATACAGGGTAGTGTTGTTTGAACCCCAATCTTGAACACAGGACACAGTCCAGAATACCAATCATACCACTTGGAAAAATGGGCTGATGTTTAATTTCCTTCTGTTATACAGGGAGTATATCTATTGTGCGCCTTCCATGAACATGCAATATATGGTGAATTTTGGCCATGATTATCTGGTGGAGCCAACTCCACAGCATTTGAAGTTGGTGGTTCAGCAATTCGCTCGCTGAAAACAAGACATAAAGCAAGTATAGAACCGGCCTAATGGAGTCTGCAAAGAGAACCGATGCCAAAGACACCACTGCTAGCAAACCAAACAACACCATACTGCGATGAAGAACAAGGTCATAAGTTGGATGAGTAGAAGAATATCTCAGCTTAGCATCGTATGCCAAGCAATATATGAGCAAACTAACAATGCCAACCCTCATGCTTCTGGGGTGTGTTTCAAATGGAGATCTAACCTTTCCTTGGTACTTCAATTCGAGAAAGTCGATGATAATTGGAATGATGAAGGCAAGAATGGCATGGCGAGTAGTGGGCATACATGGTGCTTCAGAGAAGTAGTATCTCGTGGCGATAAATGCCACATTGAACTGTCCATTGAAGTTCCTTCGTATGTGGGGCACGGAGAGGAATGTTGTTGCAGTTTCGGCCATAGGATTTTGATCACAACTCTGAAGAAAATACTCAAGAGTGAACACAATATAGCAGCAATGTGTAGTAAAGGAAGCTTTTATAGGGATGATGGTTTGAGGAAAGTCTTGGGTAACTTCCCATTGTATGCGGTCTTCACAAAGTGTTGGTAAATTTCTTTAGGGGGTCTCCTTTTTTGTAAGAGGTTGGATTGGATGGCCTTTTAGTCTTGGGTACCTTTGTTAGTGTAAAGTCATGCCCGGGTGGAGTCTCTGTTTGCAAGTGTTTGTAGTGGACGTGCATATTTCAGACAAACATTACCTAATTTCACACATATAATAACAAAATAAAGGAAAGAAAAACCATGGAGATACAGGTAAACTGCAAAAATGGGGCGTCTATTGTTTTTTTGAACTTTCGTTTTTACACATAATGTACTTAAAGTAATAAAATATAAAAAATAAAAAGCTGCAAATCACTTCATTGCGGTTGCAGACTGTTACTGAATGAACATAATACTATATTTTCTAGTATTATACTATATTTGTATCATCATCATTTCTCTTGTGCTTCTTATCTCTGTCGTCAGCTTTGGGTCCACAAAAGTAATGCCTGCTTGGTCTAGAAAAATAAAAAATTGCTGTAAAAATATTTTCGTATGTATCTAATTAAAAGAAAAGGTAATGACATCAGTGATTCGTTATTTAAGGGGAGGAGATGATGTAATGCTCAAGCAAGAACTCTCGTGCATGAGGAAGAACCACCTAAGCACTGAGACAGCATCACACTTGCATTATAAGGTTGACCAACTTTACTCTTATTTGAATTTTTTTACGGATAATTTTCTATCTTAAGAAAACTTAAAATAACAGAAAAATATAGCAAAGGCAATTTTTCATGAGTTGGTCATGGCTTATTTTTTATTTATTTATGTAATTTGAAGGATAAAAATGTTAGGCTTCAGTGATTAGTCATTTAATGGGAGGAGATGATGTAATGCTCAAACAAGAACTCTGGTGCATGAGGAAGAACACCTAAGCACTGAGACAGCATCACACTTGCATTATAAGGTTGACCAACTTTACTTTTATTTGAATTTTTTTAAGGGTAGTTTTCTATCTTAAGAAAATTAAAAATAACAAAAAAAATATAGCAAAGGCAATTTTTAATGAGTTGTCCCTAAAAACAGAATTAAAAGAAGATACGTTCAAAGTTGAGTAATTTTAAAATTATTTTAGATTTTTTTTATATGATTCTAAAAAACTGCATAGAACTATTTTAGAATTGAAAGAATTTTTATTATTCTAAGAGTGGACGTCCGTAGGAAATATCAGAATTTAGCATAAGCGGTAGCCGGAGCTAAGGGAATAGAAAGTTGTGAATGACGAGTTAGATACATAAATGGGAGCAAAGAGAAGAAAAAAAAAAAACATAGATTTGTCAGGTTTAAACCTTAAAAAACGTAAGTATACCTCAAATTTTGTATTTTTTCACGTTACTTTGCCCTGAAGCATTATCCTATTTGAAATCTTACCAATTTAAAAAGTTCTCCGTTTCTTTGTTCTTCTTGTATTTTCTCAGCAACCAAACAGTTGGGGTTTAACAACCCGATCCGGACCGGACCGGACCGGCCCGGCCCACCTCACAATCTCTCTCCTCACCCTCCTCTTTCTCTGCCCTTTTCCATCTCTTTCAGACACATTTCCAATTCTCTCCTTCCCATTTCAAGGAATTCCCTATCAGCCCAATTCCTCCAATGCAGGCGTCAACAAACCCTAGGAGAAAAGTTTCTCTGCTACCCTCCAACACAGTGGGGTCAGCAACCAGTTGTCCGAGTTCAAGAACGCTATTCTGATGGCAGCAATACTGAACCGAACTCTAATTTGGACAGAAATAAAGGAATTGGGTCGAACTCTTCTTTGGTGTCAAGGGAATAGCTAATTGTCCCTCAAAATTCTAAATCACCATGCGGTTGCTCTCAGCATTTGCCCAAAATTTAGGGTTTGGAGCTCCAAAGAGCTTCTAATTTCCGTCTGGAATCATATCATTGAGCGCATTCGGAATCACAGGCAAGTAAATTTCAGCTCTTTTACATGTGTATATATATTCCCTGGTAGTGCTTACAAAATTTTAAGGATTGAATCTTTGGTGTGGTTAGAACTTAGAACCTTTTGATGTTCATACCAAAACACGCACGCACTTAGATACAACTATTAATTCTGCAATAATTGGTTCTCATTTCAATTGGTTCTTGTTTAGTTTTCATGTTTATTGTAGCATCTCTCTCTTTGTATCTTAGTTATTGGGGAGGATAATTGAATTTGTTAATAGTTAAGTTTGTTTGGGTTGTCTCTTCTTATCATAAAATAAGATTATATTCTTCTGTTTTTGCGGAGAAAATCTTGATTTAGGTACATATTTATGGCTGACGTAATTGATCTCTCATCACTGTTGTCTGCTTCTGCAATTTTAGAGATTTTACATGTATTTGGTGCAGGGTGAACATGGACTTTGCTTGCTTTAATGACTCGTAGAATACTCTGTTTGACAAACTAAAATAATGTGGGTCTCTACTATTTGTTTATATGCTTTAGAGGAAGATTGCGGAAAACAGTTTGAACATACCAAAAAGATGGGGAAGATGGCTTAATAGACTCAACCCGATGAACAACTTAAGAAGAAAAATAAAATTTCATACTTTAGGAGACGTCGTGATGTATATAAGACCCTTGGACCTGGTTCTAGAACTGAGATGGCTACTGTCTTGGCATTTGATTGCCTTTTGACTGCCCCACATAAAGGTTCTGAGCCATATATTGATATCCATGAAGCTCCAACGGATTAAAGAGTACGATCTCTGATTGAGAATATTGAAGAAGAGAAGGAGTTTGTTTTGGGAATGTCAATCCAATGAGTGCAAGGAAACATAATATCTTTAGGCCGAACGAATAATTTGCATGGGTTGAAGAATCTCTGATTGAAGAGGAATATTACACAATTATGTGATATCAAGAACGCCCACCCATGTCGTCTGCCATGTCCAGAAATATTTCCTCAGTAAAGAATGGGAGAAAAGGAAAGAGAAAATGAATGATAATCATTTTGATGCTTTAAACAGATGATCTACTAAACTAGTCATACCAGACAACAATCTCTTTGACATGGGGACTTACAAGACTGTAGATTGGTTGAGACCAATATTTGATGATCAGGGCCTCCTTAATTTTTAATCTTCTTCTTTATTCAAAATCTCAGGAATACAGGGTTTTGTTTTATTGGGTGAATAAATACAGGGTAGTGTTTTTTGAACCCCAAGCTTGAACACAGGACACCAGTCGGGGGTTACCACCTAGAACAACATGCTGTTGCTTAATTTCCTTTCGTTATACAGGGAGTATATCTCTAGTGTGCCTCTCAGGAACATGTGACATATGGTGAATTTTGGCCATGATTCTCTGGTGCAGCCAATTCCACAGCATTTGAAGTTCTCGGTTCAGCAATTCAATTGCTGAAAACAATATATAAAGCAAGTATAGAACCAGCCTAATGGAGTCTCCGAAGAGAATTGATGCCATAGATACCACTGCCAATGAACCAAATAGCACCATACCACGGCGAAGAACAAGGGCATACGTTGGATGAGTGGAAGAACATCTCAACTTGGCATCATATGCCAAGCAATATATGAGCAAACTAACAATGGTGACCAGCATGCTCTTTGGGTGCGTTTCGAATGGAGATTTTCCCTTTCCTTGGTACATTAATTCGAGAAAGTTGATGGTAATTGGAACAATGAATGCGAGAATGGCATGGCGACTAGTGGGCATATGCAGTAGTCCTTCAGAGAAGTGGTATCTCGTGGTGACAAATGCTACATTCAACTGTCCAGTGAAATTCCTTCGTATGTGGGGTAGAGAGTGGAATGTTGTTGCAGGGTGGGCCATAAGATTTAGAAGAGCTCAAATCTGAAGAGGATACCTGAGCTAGCACAAGATATCGATAATGAAGATGAAACGAAATGAATGGTAAACCAAGAAGAAATGTGAAGGTATTACCAGTTGGTTGATTTTAAAGGGTGTATTAAAAACAAGCTTTTTATAGAAGAGGCAGAGAGCTTGGGAGGAAAGTCTTAGGTAACTTCCAAATGCCTGTTAGTGTGCTTGTAGTTTCCGGTTCACTTTGCATTTATAGGTCGTTGTGTTGGGATTAATTGAAAGGCTCATTTGGCATTTTTCTTCATGTCTCATTTGGGCTGCTCTTTATTTATAGATAGATAGATAGATAGACAAGACATTTCTTGCGCAAGCACCATAAAAAACAAAACGAAAAGAAAAGGTGTGATAGTGTCAAATAGTCCACCAATGGCACACAAGGAGAGAACGCTTCAGTGATTGGCTTTACGGTTGCCACGTATTTTCATTACTTTTGAAACCATTTTTCATTTAAATTTTAAACCTCTGAACTTTTCACTTATACCTTAGGAATTAGAAGCAAAATTTTACGATTACAGTCTCTATTATAAATTTGATATGTTATTCCTTCATTTATTTATTTATTTATTTTCGTTTTATGTTTTAGTTAGTCAGTTAATGAAAATCATGTTATAAATATAAATTATAATTAATTTAATTGGAAGTTTAATTCTAAAAATCTTTTGTAGATTTTATGACCATCATTATGCATGTTCTTATGTTTGATATGGCATGATATATGCTTAAAAAAAAAAAAAATTGTATATACATTTATCTATGGCATGATATTATAGAATAGTCCATGTTTGGCTTCTTATGTTCTATCTTAGTAGCATGTGAAAGTTTGAGAACATGTTGAATGAAGCTTTTGAGTCTCCAAATTAAGTGTGAAAAGAAATTGGATGCATCTGTCATAAGAATGAGGATATATATGTGTGTGTATTCCAATTTAGAGGTACTTGAGAATTAAAAATAACCAATGGCCCCAATCTTCTGAATAGGCACTTATTAAGGTAAGATAGAAGTTTTAACCTTTTCGAAAGAGAGACTATGGTTTGAAGACTTGGACAACAAAACATTGTGGTACAAAATATATTTTGAGTTAGCACCATATAACTGTCATGAAGATGAAATGTTTCGTAAACTAAGAAGAGGAGTGAGATTGTGTTTGGGATCATCGAATCAACATTTTAATTTTAAATTTTTAAAAAAATTGGTTTAATATTTTTAACTATTTTTTTTAATACCAAATTCAAGTCACGAATTAACGAATGTTTTCATTATCAGTCTCCTTGAATTAGAATTGATTTACACCGTGTACTAAAGCAAGCTTTTATAGCGGACAAGGTTTGGAGGAATCACAGCCTTGGTTCAAAAGTTTTTGACTTGAAGAATTTGTAGTGTGAAACTAATGCTTTGGTGTGTGCGTAGATGGTACTTTTTACCATTTTGGCCCATCAAAAGTAACCCCGGGAAAGAAATATCTTCAGACGAACGCACTTAAATTTTTTTAATGTAGTAGTCGCAAAACTTTCACTTCGGGCATGACCATGTCCACAATAAGAACTGTGATTTTTAAGAAACTTGCACCTGTGAAAGTAAAGTCTGAAGTAAAATAATGTATGTGTGTATTTATATATATATATAGAATAATATTGAGTGAGAGAGCTTAGAGAGATATGGATAGAGAACGAGAATGAGAACGAGAGAGATGAAAAGCTTTCATTCATATATCTCAAACAAAGATGCATATACCCTTTTTATAGGCTCTTTGCACAAAGCTTCCCAAATAAGCCTTTATAAGGCTTTCAGTATAAGCAAGAATTGTGCTTCCTTCATAAGCCAACAATGTCATCATGGATGACTTAAAGTTATGGGCCCCTTAAACATATATATATATAACATGAAGTTTATTTTATTTTATTTTAGTAAACAGTATATTTTTCTCATTCATACAATTTAAAATAGTTTCTAAAAATAACTTTTCTTTTTTCCTCTTGTAATTTGGTAACAGGTGTTACAAAAAAGAAAATAAAGAACTCTCTCTCTCTCTCTCTCTCTCTCTCTCTCTTGTAATTATGTGCGTTTGGGTATTCGAACTCATGTTTTATCTTATATTTTATTTAGATCGTATAAAATTGGAGTTTTGAAAATATAATATGTAAAATTTTAAAAAAATTTAGTTCAATTTTGTGAATTACTTTTCTCTAATTTTATCAATTCCATGTAGCCAAACATAATCTAAAAAAAATATGATTTATGATATGATTTTAGGTCAAGCATGTGGTATAATATTAATATTATAAAATAGTTCATGTTTTTATCATAGTTGCATGTTAGTTATATAGGATTAGTCTGGTTTACGAGACTTGCGGAGTTTAAAGAAGATCAAATATACATTGTAAAGTAGTAGAAGAAACTTGTTAACATGAGCAATATTGAATGGATTGGAGAATAAATATTATCAAAATATTTGAAAACATGTTGAATGAAGCCTTTAACTCTTAAGAGTAATTTGCACTTACACCTTTTCAGGTTTGTAATAATAACAGGTAGATATAACTTAGGGAGAATATATGATCCAATTGCCCCCCCAGTTTGCAAACTTAAACAACAACACCCCAACCATGATAGGGTACATAATTGTCTTTTAACTTCTGAATTGACCCATTTAAATTATTAAAATACAATATTAACCTTTATAAGTCCTTT
>JAOTQH010230009.1:0-13922 GCA_025631255.1 Cornus kousa
AAGCTCTTATTAGGCTGAGTTAGCTTATTATTGGGATTAGCGCCTGAAAATAGAAATAACACGTAATAAGTCTAAAATGGTAAAGTAAGATAAATATAGGTTCTAGAATACCTAAGTTTAACGGGTTTAAATGCGCACTTTTCAGTGCTCATCATGGGACTCGGAGATGAATAGAGACGAGAGTTTTTCTTATAGTGAACCATCATTAATTGCACAATAGATGGTGCAAGTGGAATGTGTTCACTTGTAGCAAGAAAATATAGCACTTGTGCTCGCTCTAAGGTGATCTCATCATTCTTCCCAAAGTTGCCCCGATTAGTCATGGCAAACAGATTGAAGAATGCCGCTTCATCTGTGAGAAAATGAGCAGGAATTTAGTGATCATTCCTAGGAGATCCAAGAACACAAAGGACATTAATAATTTGAGGCAACAGTCCAAAGGTAAAACCTTTCCTAGAATTGGATCTCTATCTGGGATATCCAAGATTGCTTGTATTTCTTCTTCATCAACCATGTAGTTCGTCCCAAAAATAGACACGATAAAATGCATCTCAAAGAGTTCTCGGATATTGGAATAGAAGTACTGAACCATATCCGGAGAAAAATCACCCTCAAGCTTTGTGAAGAGCCCTATGTGGAGGTTGAGGTAAAGGATGAGGTTGTGAAATTTTGTTTTCCACCATTGGAGTAGGAATGTGATTGCTCGAAAGTTGAGGTTTCCTAACATGTCTTCTAACCTCCTTAAGAGTAGATTCAATTTCAAGGTTAATGGGAATAAGATTGTGTAAGGATCACTTACCAAGCATACACCATAACAAAACAATTCAAAACAACAACATAACAACATCAACAACATGAACAATAACTCCACAAATATTCATCCATATACGATGTTTCCTTCCTCTTCAGTTTAAGAAAATTAAAAGAAATGGCCTCGATATGCACCTATGCTTCAATAAGAAAAACAAAGTGCAATGATAGCCTCAACAAGAGCTATCCAAAATTAAAATACAACTAAGCTACAAAATGCACGAGTATAAGTTCTAGATTTTAAGAAAAGCTCACAAAGGTCTCAAGCCAAAGCTATGATCACCAAGCTTGCTCCTCTCTCGATCAAGTACCTACAATTGCACAAAAATCAATAATAAGAAAATGATATAAATAATGCCTAAACTATGAATCAAATGATCACTAATTTTGAATTAAATCAATTAAACCATGATCCCCGGCAACAACACTAAAAATTTGATGTGTGGTGTGTGTAATATGTGGTGTAGCTCAATTTTAACATTTGTAGGACCACTACTTCTGCAATAGAATGGGTTGTATAGCATGGTAGGGTATCGTTCGCAAGGACCATGGCTTGATTAAATTCAAACTCAATGAACAATTGATATAAGAGAATGGTTGAATTGTTCCTAATTAACAACTAAAATAAAACTAAGTAAGAATGCAGGTAAAATTAGATACCAATGAGCAAGAGAAGATAATTAGGAGAGAATTAGGGCATGGAATCCACCCTTAGCCTTGTAACCATAGCATTGCCAACAATCTTAGAGAATTCAAATATGTATTTATGAATTGTGGCTACAAGCACACAATTGAGTTCAAGCAATAACTACAATTGGCATTAACATGTATAATCTATTTTAGCTAAGAATGCATTGTCTACCTACCTACTTCTAATATAAATTTGTATCATAATTCATCTTCACTAGGCATGGAATATCTAGTTGATTACAATCATATCCATAAAGCACCATTGTATAACCAACATCATCACAATTACAAAAGGTGAGGATGTTGAGAGCAATCCACAATAATCAATATCCAAGACAAGACAAAGAATAAAAAAAGATTAATTATAAAATTAAAGCTCAATATGGTACAACCAAGTTAATACACAAGATTATACAATAAATACACTAAGGAAATCCCAAATATTAAAAGTAAAACTACAAGTTACTTGGCTTAGGGCTTCATCAAGCCCTATGGTGAAGTCTAGCTAGCTATAGAGGTGGGGTAAATCTTCATTGAACGATGAATCTCCATCTCCAAGCACAACCAAAGAGCTTCTTCTTCTCCAATCTTCAAAGAGAGAACCGTAGAGAGAAAAAGAGTGGCCTTCAAGTTTTGCCCAAAACCAACCTATTTCAAAATAGGCTCTAATATTCTATTTATACATTAGCTTGTGGCTAGGAAATGGCAGACCATGTCCATAAGGCTCGTTGCTTGAGTGCACCCTGAATTGGTCTTCAAAAGGGATAAACGTTTGAAGTTGGAAAGGTCTTGCTGCCGAACTCGATCGATCAAGAATCGTACAATACTCGATCGATCGAGTGCACTGAATTCTACACCTTAGCCCTTTTTTGCTCGCCACTCTTCGCCAAGACTTCTTTCAGCACATAGAAGCTTTAAAGCACCAGATTAAGCCCTGCTTAGTCCTAAACACCTGAACATCTGAAATAAAACAAATTAGAGCTAAAAAGGTATGCAAAGATAAAATTAAGGTACTAACATATGCAAGAATAAGGGCCGGAATATGTATTTTTCGGCACTTATCACAGAGATTCTAAAAAAGGGTTCAGGCAAGATGTTCCTACAAGATGGAATGTAAGATTTCTTATACTTGAATTTGCCATTCATTACCATTCGGCTTTTTGTCACTAGGAGTTAAGTGATTCAAATTATAAGTATTGCCTATCTCAAGAGGAGTGGAGTAATTTGGAAAAAATTTACAAGTTCTTAAGAGATTTTTATTTTATTTTTATTTTTCTATGTTACAAACATCTTTTCAGGATCCATGTATCCCATAACAAACTTGTATTTCTAGTGGTATTTTCAGTTCAATTGACATTACGAGAGGAAATGAATAGTAAGGATAAGTTTATGAGAAAGATGACAACTCAAATGTATTCAAAGTTTTCAAAGTATTGGTCTGAATTTAGTTTAATCATTGCTATTCTCGTGATTCTAAACCCTTGATACAAGCTTGGATTTTTGTTTTTAGATATAAAAAGTTGAATGGTGGTGATAAAGTACATTAAGAGGACACTAGTTCGTGATGCTACAGGTCTTTTTGTTCAATACTTTGCTCAATTCTCCTGTGGCTACCACCACATCTACATCTTCACAAAAAGTTGAAAGTGGCTGCCAACAAGTTGACGAGGGACATTTCACTTAGGCGATCAATAATGTTATGAAGCTAATCCACACTTTTTGAGATATTAAGTTCTTTTTAAGCCTATTCTATTCATTGCAACTATTTTTTTTTTTTTTCTACTTTATAAATATTATTTTGATTGATGTGCTTGTTTTTATTTAATTATTGAATGTATGAATTTGACTCATATGAGAGTAAGGAATTGATTGGGAATACCTAAAAATTAGAGTTGGAAATCTATTTAGATGAACAAAAAATCAATAGGAATATGAATCTTGATGTGCTTACCTATTGGAAAGCCAATCAATTTCAGTATCTTGTGCTTTCGGTATTCAGTGACTATAGTTACTTCAGAGGCTGCCTTTAGTGTTGGTGGTCGGGTTCTTGACTAGTTCCGTGCACTTAAACCAGAAAATATGGAGGGTTTGTTATGCACTAGGGATTGGGTTTTTGGTTTGGAAGGTAAATGACCCAATCAACCTAAATTATAATCTTCTTCTTCTTTCTTTTCTTTTCTTTTCTTTTCTTTTTCAAAAAAATAGTGAAGTGATATAATTTTTTTTAGATGTTTGAATATACATACAATGAAGTTTCAGATTAACGACTTGGCTGAAGATGTAATGCAAGTACATATAAAAAATGATGACCCAATGTTTCAACACTGACATAAAATTGAAAATTCAGCAGGTATTCAAATACTCTTCTTTTGGTGGTGCCAGAAATTGAAAATTAAAGGTTTAAAAGAAAATTCTTTGGCTTCTATTTTACAATGCAAGTTCTTGTGAATGGTAGACATTGTTTGTCAAGAAAAGCTAATGTTTAGATATAAAATTGTGTTGATTGAAATTTTTTCTTATGTGTGTTTCTGGTATGCTATGATTTTGGTATTAAAACTTCGAATAACTTTTCTTATTAACTTTGCTTATTCATGATATCAAGTCTAGACCAATTATCTATTTAAAATCAAATGAAAATATGGTTTAATCACTTCTCTGCCTACCTGGTCTTTTCATCAGATGGCTGGTCTTCTTTTCTCAAGTTGTCGCTCCATTAGTTTTATTTGGCTTCTTTTTAACCTACAACAAAATTATGACATCCAAAAAGAGCTTTCAGAAAAAGTGCTGAGTTGACCTTTAATGAAGATAAAGATGATGATTTCCTACTTCTGTTATCTTTTAGTTTCTTTGCATTATGTCTATTTGACTTTTGGGGAGTTTGAATAATTTTATTTTATTTATTTATTTATTTTTAAGAATATTTGGGCTATGTAATAATTCTTTAAATTATTGTCTTTAAATTTATTATGCCAATATATTATTTAGTAATTTGATTGAATTGAAAATTATTTTTTTCTAATAAATAGATCATTAAATAAATTAAAATGATCAATTTAAGTTAAACATGTCTTTAAATGGATTATGTTATATGTTACACGATTCATTTATTAAGCGAGTTACATGTATTGTGTCGTATCACCTGTTTAATAAACAGGTCATGTTAGTATAGAGAATTCTTGACATAATTATTGAATAAGTAATGTTAGAGTTAACCTATTTAATATAATTCTAAATTGACAAGATATGATTACTATATGCAAATATGAATTTTCACCCCTTAATTATCCCTTTTAAATATTTTCTTATAATCTCAATTCGAGTAAAAATATTTAGGTGGAATGAATAATCTAACCTAACTAATTACTACCATCTCATGTTTTAAAGTGGTTCCATCATATCATATTAGTAGATTGATTTTTCACTTTGAAAATTATTTTCCTCTGGATTAGAGTAAATAAATAGCAATTAATTCAACGTGACATGACATCCAAGGTTACGATATCATTGCATTGGGCGGTTCAATTGATGAAATTCTTGAAAAATCTCTGTGATAGATGGAAATAATATAGGAGTAAACAACTTCTACTTAAAAAGTAGAGCAAGCCCATCTTTTTAAGCTCATTACGGGACTGAGTCCAAGCCCAAGCCCAAGCCCAAGAGTGAAGGAGCCAATTCTGAATTGTCTCAGCTTGATAATTTGCAGTCATAACAATTTAAAATTTTAATGAATAATTATGCAAAAAATATCTAAAATTAAATTGTAGCTTGCTTAAATAAGATTTTAGATATTTTTTATTGTATAATTGCTGAATGGTGAATTATGGGAGTGTTCTAAGAGGCTCGACACTATCATCATCCAAATTTTATTGTTATTACTACGTATTATTATTATGATTGTATATTTTGTTTTTTTTCAAAGATTAGAGAGACTAATTTGGGACACTGATCGTCTTCAATAATTTTTCTCTCTCAGTATATATGTATCTAACAGAAAAGAAATCATCACCATATTTGTTTGGATTTAATTCTGCATAAATTCATAACAAAGTTGATAAGTCGTAAAAGTGATGGATGACATTACACTTGAGATGATTGGATATTAGAGAGGATTTAAAGTCCGCTAATTTGACCATGCATAAATATTGACATCGTAATGGGCCTGGGCTTGAGCTCGGGCAATGCATATTAATCATTCTAGGGTTATCAGGTTTTACAATCGCCATATCAATAGTAGGTTAATCAGTTGTGATTATAATATAGTATAAAATTATAATACGTACTCTTCAACATAAATATTCAAAGGTCATGAACATAAATTTTCAAACCTCTCTGGCTGGCCCGTTTAGTTTGCATGGAATATTGACTAGTTAAATGTCAAAGGACACGTGAGATTAACATGTATGTGTATGTGTATGTATTTGTTTGTGTGTGTGAGAGAGAGGTAAATATGTGTGTGTATGTGTATGTGTATGTGTATGTGTATGTGTATGTGTATGTGTGTCCCATGCTGCCCCAATAGAAATTTTTATTTTTTTATATATAAATTTGTAAAAATTGACCCAATGCTCCCCTAAAACTAATAAAATAGTCCCTCTGCCCTTGAATCCACTAAATTTTATTTTATTTTATGCGTATAATTTATAAATATTTATAAAACACCCTATAAAATTTATAAATTATCCCCAAAAATTATTTATTTCTAAAAATATCTTTAGTTCTTTATTCACATTCCTTCTTATTCTTCAAATTTTTTTTTTTTAATTTCATTTTCTTCTTAAAAATTTCCTTTTTATTCTTCATAATTTATGTGCAAAAACCTTTTTTTTTTTTTTTTTTTTTTTTTTTCCTCTTTTAATTAATTTTTTATTCACTTGTTCTAATGTACTGTTGTTAGACTATTATATTTTCGGCTTGCTTGAAAAAAATTATTTTATTAGCATTAACATGTCTTCTTGAACCAAATTCCTGGGTCCACCCTTATATGTGTGTGTGTATGTGTATATATGTGTGTACATGTGTGTGAGAGAGAGAGAGAGAGAGAGGGGGGAGGTAAAAACTGCTAGCCGTCGAGCCAGCTGCATTAATGCAGTACACTAGTTTTGAAGTAACAATTGTCACGTTTTGGAGAAGTTTGAAAGAGTCTGTGTTTTCTAATAATACTTTTAGCATGCCTTAAATAATTTCAAGTATGGAATAAAAAAATCATTAGTCCAAAGACAGATTTTCATGTGTTTTCTAAAATGGCTGCTCTTTTTTGCATTAATATTTTCCAACTTATGACTTCTACTTGCTTCAAAGTCTCAAAATGCACAAAAATGAAAATTCACTCTCAACAAACCCCATTATATTCTTTGCATTGAAAACTATAACACCATTCAAATAGATATATATATTTCAACAGTCTAATACAAACGGCATTCACAAATTCAACCTTCCCCACCATCTCTCTCTCTCTCTCTACATATACATATATATATATATATATATATATATTTATTTATTTATATCATGTCAATGTAGTAAAGCAAGCTACTTATACCATCCCAGAAATTAGAACGAGAAGGAAGAGTGTAGAAAGTGATCGAACATGAGGTTTTCCGATAGAACAGACTATTTTAGGGTTGTCTTTGTTCTCTTCATTATTGTATTTACTACGATGGCTTCGACGGGACAATGCGCGCGAACTCTGAAGGTGAAGGCTTTGGATAAAAGCCTGTTCATTAGTCAGCTCCCCAGAGGGCCAGTGCCTCCTTCTGGTCCTTCTGTATGCCATAACAAGCTCGATCCGTATCGGCAAAGCCAGTTCTCCTACCCTCAGATCACCTGTCCTTGATTAATTAGGTCATTTGCAATAATACACTTTTTGTTTTTTTTATTTTTATTTTTGTTCCCTTTGGGTTTCCAATCTAATACAGAAACTCATTGATCAGATGTTGTTATACATACACATATATGTATAAATTTATTTGTTTATTTGTGTATATGTTGGCTAAAGTTTATTATTAATCTGCAGATGTAGAAGTAAACTTTATTTATTTTTATTTTTATTATCTTTTTTACCAAATCAAATCAAATCATAAACTTCTTTCATACAAATGATTAACAATGTGTAGTTTTATGGCATAAATACAGAGAGATGGTTGACTGACTATTTGTTCTCATTTCATCAATTCATAACTGGTGGGCTGTTTTAATTTACTAAAACCTGAAAAAAAAAAAAAAAAATTAGTTCCATCGTTAGTAGCTTTTGTTGAATGAAAATTTAGCAATAGTCATAAGGTAAGACAGGCCTCAACTTTCCACTAATCAAACCCTAAATTCACCACCAAGTGTTGTAATTTAGTCTTATATATATATATATATATATATATCCCTACCTCCTAAAATAAAGTGTTGTTTGAGCCCCCACAAAACTAAAAGAAATGTGTCAATTAAAATATCCCCAATATGATAAAATTCAAGAATTTTGGCAGCCTTTCCAGGCATAGATATGTGACTCCATAATTTTTATTTAATTTATTTATTTATATTTTTACGTTAACATGAATTATACTTGCACACTATTCCTTTCAGAATTTGAACTCATATCTACTATTTAAAAAAGGTGCAAAAGTATCACTACTTTATGTCATTGGTACTCCACTATTTTATCTTACTTAATTATCCGTGCCTTTTATGTCTAACTTTTATTTTATTTTATTTTTTTCCGGAAAAAGATTAAACAGATATATTAATATGAGAAGAATAATTATAAAAAGGCACTTTCCCAAAAAAAAATAATAATAAAAATTATAAAAAGGCCTTGGTGACGAAGCGGGCCAGAACCGGGCAGTTAGGCTCTAAAAACCAAAGGATGTTCGAATCCAAACAACAAGGGACTAACAGCCCAATCAATAAGGGCCTAAAGATTGAGTTACTCTTGAATTATTATTATTATTTTTTTGAAAGATTAGGCAAACACACATAATGAGGGGTCGAAAAATCGACAAACAAATCCGGTGACAAACCCAGTAGGGGGGGCATCTTAAACTAGAGATTTTTTATTTTTTTATTTTAATTAAAGTTAAATGACAAGTGCGGTTGGTTACAATTTTACACTCTTACTTCTAATATTTTAAATAATTGGAACATTTATCCGTTTATGGTTGCAGTACATAAAGAGATCCCAACAGCTCACTCAACCTTTATTCCAGTGGGTATGGGTTTAAACTCCCATCCTCAAGCGCTTGGGTTCGAGTCTGGTACAGAGAAATTAAAGAAAAGAAATAGAGAGATGCCGACAGCTAACTCAACCTACCATGCAATTAAAGGAATGCTAATGATAATCAATAACGTGCAGGTTGTAGACACTAAAGAAATTTCATTGATCACCATTTAGTCATGGTTAATAATTTAAAGTGTAATTGACCATGAGATATAGAGCAATGAGTCAAAATAAATTCAGATGCACTTTGAAAATGGGGCACAAGATAATTATCTATAATTATATAGTAAAAATAATTATGTACGAAGGCTAATTAACAAAAATAAATGATATAATTATCAAAGATGACTAAAGTTGCAATTTTGTCCCTCAATGGAGCCTATAAAATATAAATAGAGGTAGCGGGTGGAGAAGAAGAGGGAGAACAACAAGACATAAAGAAAGTATTGAATCTCTCCCAAACACTCCACTCTCTCAATATTCAAGCTCTGAAGAACAACAATAAGGACATTTAAAGTCGTTTCATTCTTCATCAAGATTCAACAGGTTTGAAAAATCACCTAATAACACTGTTCGGGATTAAGCTTCTTTAGTGCTCGATCAGAAATAATTGATGCTATTCCCCAACTAAAAGTAATTGAAGAAGACTTTAATAATTCGATTCAAGATCAGCATGCAACAACCATTAATCCAAGCCACAAAGGAGATCAAATCAGAAGATATATATATATATATATATATTTATTTATTTATTTATTTGTAATGATATTTAAAGAGAATTGTACCCAATTTGTACAAAAATCAATAAAATTGTAATTTTTTCTATATTTCATTTATTAATTTTTAAGACGCAAAATTTGAATGGACAAATTTCTAGCATACTCAGTGGGACTTCCTCTACCTCTTCTCTCTTTTGCTTACATTAAATCTTTAAGAAACTCTTTACTAGAATCTGTGGCTTCTCGCAAGGTTCAAACTTAAGCAAGAGTACCACCAAGAACATCACAATTGTGATAGACAAATTCACCACAACAAAAGGTAGTAAGAAGGTTGCAACTTCTTCAAGTGGTACCATCTCTTCAAGTCCAATGACACGGAACAAAGCCAAAACATCCGTTCTTATCAAACGGCAACAAGATGCAGTGAGAATCAACTTTGCCAAATTCGTCAAAGCAAAAAATCAAACTTATACCACATTCGTTTCTCTGAGGGAAAAGAAGAATGTTCCTACAACCTCAAAGGTCCAACCTAAAGATGTAAGAAAATGTTATTTTATATTGGGAAATGATTTTCTCACACTCCAAAACAACCTCCTTCCTTATTCCTTTCTCATTTCTATTTATAGAAGTCTACATTTCTTGCCCTAATCTTCTATTTCTTTCCTTATAAGTAAAAAGTTGGTGGGCTTCCTTTTGTTGGGGTGATTTGCTTATTCCAATATATCCTTATGGAGGCTTGGTCCTTTTGTTTCGGACCCTTTTCGGATTGGGCCTAGTCATTGGGGCCTATAGTTGGCAAAAGGGTTGGATCGATTGGGCATATTGGGCTAAATCAGGTTCGGCCCAGTCTCATTGGCCTTTCCACCTCTTCATCTGCCCCTTTAATCTAGCCGTAATGATTAGGACGAGATTAATTAGTAATGATGGTGATGCGGGTTGTGGTTGGATGTGACGGCGTGGGAGAATGTGTACGGCTGAGCCTCGTTAATGTGCTTTGGTTTTTGAAACGTCATGATTGCTTTGACTCCTAATCTTCCCACGTGATTGATCTCTGCTTCTATAAATTCAAAATGACTATATTCAATTTCCTCTTTTGCCATTGTCAAGGACCGTCTTCTTTATTCCCATGTTCTAATCACCAAACTTCTTTCTAGTGAGAGTCTATAACTTCTAGCTGCGATTTCCTCTGTCTTTCTATTCTCTTCATTTTCAAGGTTAGTTCTATAATTTCCTTCTCTGTTTCACTCTTATTTCCATTGTCGTACGTCTTGACTTCGACGCCCTTTGCGTTCATTGTAACATCGTTGACGATGTCACCACTCATCTTTATTTGGACGAGGAAGGTGCTAGCACCGGGAGGGGCCTTGAAAATGACGAGATTCTGTTCACCACGTCCTAACTATGTGTGGTCAGATTTCCCTTTCATCCCCTATTTCATTCAGGTCTCAATGTCTTAGGCTTGGTCATGCTTCAGGTCAATCCTAACTTTTATAGGATCATATCTACCTTGATCTTTTAAAATCTGGGTTGGGGTCTATAGTTAATTAGATGCATTTGACCTTCTATTTTGCTATAGAGTAATTAGGACTAATAAAATTGGTATTTGGTACCATTTCCACTCCATTGCCGATCGGAAGATCTGTACTGATACCTCTGACTCGGACAAAAACTAGAAGAAAAATCTAATTGCTGTAGGGGTAATTGTGAGATATAAATTTGTAATTGGTATATTTCGTTGTCAAAGCGAGTCCGATTGGGTTGTAAATTTTTAGTTCGATTTGTTAAGAATCAAGATTGGAAGAGGAATTAAAGAAGTGATCGTGGTCATACTTCGATACACTCTAGGATGATGTGAACAATGCTTTAGGAAGGTAAGAGAGTGTGTGAGGACACTTTGGAGTTTCAAAATTGGTGTTTTTCAAGATCTTTAGACAGTTTTGGTAACTTAGTTTTGTGATATGCTTTGGCTTCTTATTGTGTATAGAATTTTACTATATTAATTAGACTTTTACCATAATGGTTATGCATGAAATTGACTTATTTTCCAAGTACAATTAGGTTTTCAAAAGTCTAAAAATATATATTCTCTCACTTAAACTTTTAGGGCTTGAAAAAAAAAATATATTTCTAATTGAGAGAATTGTTTAGGAGAGATTTTTATTCAGATAATCAATCTGATTTTTCTAATTTTATTTTTGAGAGCACACACTTAAACACGAGTGATTTAGGAGTATTGTTCTCTATCTCATTGAAATTGGAACATAATTGAAGATTCAAAATTTTTGAAAAGCAGATCTATTCATTCTTCATCAAATTCAAAATTGAAGAAAAGGGGTGAAGCGATCACATTTTGAAGGGGTTAAAGCATTCGTGGAGTGTTGTTTGATTTATAGGCAATCTTTCTACCAAGATTAAGAGTAAGCCTGAGGTTGAGAGTTATTGGATGGGGGAGTCACAAAGTTAGGGATTGTCAACGATTGGTTTTTGGTAGAACAATAGGGTGTGAGCCTGAGTAAAAGTTTAGTGTACTTTGCTTCAACCATAGTTGATCGTTTTGCACTGGACGACATAGTCCACGAGGTTTTTTCCATAACGATTGGATGATTTCCACCAATTGGGGTTTCCTTGCTAAAAATTCTAGTATCATCTCTCTAACTTTACTTGCTTTAGTTTTTAGTATTTATTATTTTTGCTTTGTGGGTTTGATTTTAGTTTTATTTCAGTAAAATTAAAATAAGTAAAAATTAGATAAAGGAGCAAGTAAAACATATTCGCCACCCATCTATGTTATTTTTAATACAAACTTCCACATCTTATTATGTGGCACAACTCACAATTGGTGTCAGAGCTATCCTCTACACTTTGAGTTGATCCTTGTGAAAGAGTTTTTTTTTTTTTTTTTTTTTTAAATAAAATTATTTTTGTCTTCAAAAATTCATGATGAAAAATTCTATGAATAAAGGTGAATTGGATCTTACTTTTTATGGTTTAAGCTCTGATGAGGAATTTTCTCGTTTATTTAAAAGATATGGAAGACTCCTTAAAAATAAAAAGAATAAAATTTAGTAAAGGTGATTTTTCTAAACACAAAGATAAGAAAAATAAGAAAGATGCTTCTAGTGTTTTTTTTGCTCTTGTTGATAATGTTACTGCTAATAATTCTTCTTCGTGTGTAGGAGATTCTAACAAATTTGGGACATTGAACAAGGTTGGTTCTTATGATTCAGATGATAAGAAAATTGATGAAGAACCAAGTGAAAACAATATGTTAAAAATTTTTGAGGCAATATTAAAGGCTAGTCAGAAGTAGTCTGAGGAACTAGTGCTGATGAAAAAGGAGAATGATTCCTTGAGAAAGGAGAATAAACAAAAACATAAATTGCTTGAGGATAAAAAAGTTGAAATTTAGAATCTTCAAGGTAAAGTAAAAATTATTGAGAGCGAGGTAAGTCACACTAATTTTGCTAGAGAATCTCTTGTTGCCAAATTTAAGTTTTTTGAGCTTAATTAAAAAAGTCACAAGAAAAATTGATTGCTTTTACTTCTTGGTAGATTAAGCTTGATAAGATGATTAGTGTTGGTAAACATTTAGGTGATAAAACAGGATTATGTTTTAATGAGGCTTCATCTAGTAAAAAGGGTCAAACTGTTTTGTTAAACCCATGAACTTGAATATGCCTATTATTAAACGTAAAATTTTTGTTGAGCCTATGCATGCTAAGAAGGTGTTCAATGTGGTTTATTATTTTTATCGTGGTAGAACTGGACATAATCAACATTATTGCTACATGAAGAGAAAAGATAATTTTTTTTTCCTGAATTTCATACTTATAATTTCTTTGCACATAATAGGTTTTATGTTAGAAAGCAAAATAATTGGAATAAACCTAAAACTTTTCGTGCTAAAAGGAATTCATATAAGAAGAATTATGTTTTTTATGTTCCTCAAAAATCTTTTCAAAAGTTAAAGGTGAAAGTTGTTTGGGTGAAGAAAGGGGATTTGAGATTGTATGTGCCTATTGATGCTATGAAATTTGTTTCCAATAAGTTGGTGTCTTTCGTCGTGGTGGCACCAAAGCTTGCAAAGTGTGCTAAGATGAGAGTGGCCAAGTTTTAAATTTATAAAGTGCCACTACTACTTCTAACTACTAATAATGTAGCAAGGGTAAGTAGGGATCGTCCCAAGGGATTGGGGTCGTATTGGCTTGGAAACACTCTAGGGTTAGTAGGTCGAATGATCAAAATATGGTTGATTTGATTGATTAAACTATAAACTAAACTAATTAAGCTCAATGTAAAACAAGTAAGTAAAGGATAGAGAAAATAAGAGAAAGGTCTTGGGACTTAGAGGTCACCATTAAACATCACCTTTCTATACATTCAATTCATGATTAATGGGGGGAAAACAAGTGTTACAACAATAGTGAGTGTGTGTGGTTGTTTCAACAAGCATGGATGACCAATTAAGTATATATTGTCTAAACAACACAATGAATAGC
>JAOTQH010230028.1:0-13920 GCA_025631255.1 Cornus kousa
CGAAGACAAGTTTCATTCTATCTCCTTCCTGTAAACTTGTGTTCTGTGCATTCTATATAGTCTCCAGGAATTAATTCAACTTTTAAAACGGACATTTGATGCATGTTTTATCGGACTGTAAATTTGGTTTACGTTTAAATAACTGAAATCGGTTTCTGGCATATTTTATTTTGATTATGATTTAAATTTCTGTCAAACAATTTGTAATGGAATTTGAGGAGTTTCTAGGACTGTTAGGACTTGGATTAAACTCTGGAATTAAAAAAAAAATAAAAAATAGAACAGACAACTGAAACTTCGCCGGAAGCAAAGAAGAAGACCAGAGGCGGAGAAACTGAGCTCTCAGAGAGAAAGCCAGTTTCCTAGGTGAGAGAGCCAGCTCTCTATGAGGGAGAGCCAGCTTTGGAAGCTTAAGAGCCGGCTCCCATAGTAGGGGAGCCGGCTACCTTGTTAGAACACCCCTATGGGGTGTTTTCTGATATTTTTGTGATTTAAAGGGCTGAACTGAACTTCTGTAATAAAACTGGGGGGTTTTTAAAAGATGTTTTGAACCTATTTAAGACCTAGGGATATTGGCTTGGGCAGTGGTAATAGACATCATGAATTATAAAATATTAATGTGCGTGCTGTTAGGAAGGAAAGAGGATTGGATTGCTAGTTGTTTAACAAATTAAAGGGACTGATATAAAAGTTACTTTTAGGATTTTATATTAATGATATATATAATATATTTAAATCCCAGGAATGTTGGTTAGGTTGTGGTTATGGACATCATGTAACTTTAGTTATTAAATTGCATGCTGTTGAGAGTTGTAGAAGCTTTAGTTGCTAGTTCTGATTTAGCAAACTAGATGGACTGGTATGGAAATATTTTTGGGATTTCATATAATGTGCTCAGCTCATATTCTCTGTGTATCATTATGTTATGCTCTGGATGTATATTTGAGGATTAAATAGACGTCATGAAATTTGAATATTAATTTGCATGCCGTTAAGAATTGAGGAGGATTTATTTGCTAAGTTAGTTTTAGCAAATTAAATGGACTAGTATGAAGGTAATTTTTGGAATTCTAGTATAATGTGCTTAGTTTATAATACTGATTATCATGCTATGGATATTAATTGATGAACTGCTAAATTTTCTGTTCTGTCAATTGTATGGATGTGGATGATTTAAATTGTTTATTGTACTTTAGCAATTTAAATGGAGAATATATGAGTATAATCATATACTAGATGCATA
Organism: Cornus kousa; assembly: GCA_025631255.1. Classification (NCBI taxonomy): domain Eukaryota; kingdom Viridiplantae; phylum Streptophyta; class Magnoliopsida; order Cornales; family Cornaceae; genus Cornus; species Cornus kousa. The sequence continues at coordinate 1,244 of JAOTQH010230028.1, forward strand.
ATAGGATATTATCTATATTTGATTTTTATTATGTTTGTCTCTAGATGTATTTGATGTTCATTTAAGTGTGTATCATTTGTGGATCATATGCATTATATGCACCGGTATGGGACGGTGGCATATTGGGGATGGATTAGATCAAAAAGCTAAGTCCTACCTCTCCGTACATACGGAATGGATTAACTAAAACAGTTAAATCATACATGGATGCATGTCCTGTCAACTAAAATTGTTGAATGACATAATGGATGGTTTGTTTTATTTTTTCTGTATTAGGTAGGATTTATATATATACTTAGGGTGCCGTGATATGAGTTTAAGTCTCCTGATCGTGGTTCGGGTGCGTATATCACCTTGGATGGATAACTGGACCTAATGACGTTCCCTAGTAGGTCTAGGTGTGCATGACTACGCTACGTGCATTTTGCATGTTACCTTTTACTCAGGTGTGATGACTATAGGTTAGTGAGCGTCCTATAATGTGTATCTATATCAATATAGACTATTTTAGTTATTGCCGAGCTATCTACGATATATCTGCGTATCGGGTTTATGTATGGATTGTAGTAGGATGGAACTTGCATGTGGGCCTGACCCACTCTTATTTTTCAGGTGTTCGTCAGTACCAGACTTAGAGCTTGATCATGATGATGCAGATACAGTCACTTACTCTTCCGACTACATAGGATTTTCTTTCTGATTTTAGTTTTGGATTTTAAATCTGTAAAGTTTTTTATCATTTGGGATTATTAGTGGTCCACTAGATGGATTCCCGAGTTGTACGGGATTGAAGGTTTAAATATTATTAAACTTTTATCATTGGAAGATTTTTACATTTAGAATTTTTTCAGCTTAATATTTATTTCTAAATTCTTTTGTCATCTGTGTTTGTTTTAAAATATTAATTGCTTGGTATCTCTCGGATCTGTGCCTGGACTGGATCACCCGTGGCTTTAGAATCAAGGGGTATCACAATTCATCACTATCATCCACACCCAAACCCACCAAAAGAACAAAGAGCATCCAAGAAACCACCTCAGACAACACTAAAACTGCCAAAGAGAAGAAGGAAAATTAGGATTGGAACAGCTCCAAAAGAGAAGGAAAGTGAGTATAGAAATAACCCAATAAGAAAGACCATGCACAACATGATAATAACCAAGTTGGACTATAAATAAATGACCCACAAGTGCAAACAGATAAACGTATCCAACACACCAAACATACACATCCACATATGTCAAAAATAGAAAGACAAATATGACTAGAAAGAGAAGAAAAAACGTACCCAACAAGCAAAATCTCGGTATTGCCAAACAAAACCCTCCAAGAGACTGAATGGAAAACTGCAGAAAGTTGTCAACAATTAGAGTACCGTGTAATAATAGCCACCAGGACAACAAGTAACCCATAGTCACAAAAAGTAGACTCGGAAGTAAAAATATCAGCAATACCACACAAAGATTTCTGACATAATGAAGAAAACAATTAAAACACGAGATCACAAAAACCAAAAATGCAGCTTGGATAAGACTAAGCCAAGACGTCATCCATGACGTCCGAAGAGAAACAGCTAAAAGACCAAAAACTGACCACCCAAGCCGATCCAGATAAGAACCACTGTTCAGCATCCCACAAATAACAGTGTTGCCAGACACCGACAGGAAGATCCTCAACAATACGAAGAGCCTCTACAACAAAACAAGAACTAATACACCAACGACCACCGCAACCCATAATACCCGAAATAAAATCCAGATCAAAGAAACCCTTAAAAATGGACAAAGATTGCACTAGACCACCTCAGGACAATACCATATAGAACAATGAAGAAACCCAAGCCACATGGCGATAGAAACTAAATGCAAAGGAAAAGGGCACTACCAAATGATCCAACAGACAATCCAAGGCCCCAAAACGATACGAAACCAAGAATAACCCCCAATTAGAGACATACTACCCGAAAACACACAAGATGAAAAACACAAACCACAACAGTACACCCAATCCATCAGCCAAACAATGAGACACAATGGCAACCAAACACGCCTAACCAAAACCCTAAAAAAAAACCGGATAAAAATTGCCTACCAAAGCACACCAAAGCAACACAGCCACAAACATAACTCTCGATCAAACGAGAGCAACAGAGAAAGACACACAGAATCTCGATGAAACGAGAGAACTCTGAGAGCAGAGAACGTTGATGGCGCAAGGAACAAGGGGTGGGAATGGTTAGAGAACTTTCTTTGCTTATTCCCCATCAAACAATGTGGAACGTATATATTGAAAGAAGGCTTATTGGATTAGATTTCTACCACTTTTTACATGATTTGAAAGTGTTGACATGCTTTAGTTTGGGGGTGGTTACATTTATTATTATGTTTTTCCTAGGAGGTAATCGTGAAACATGGACTAGAATTTAAGACTATTGACAAAGGGATTTACTTTATGAAATCTAATATATAATCTCAAGTAATAACAAGGTAAAATTGAATCCATAATTAATACTTGTGATATATATTCATGACGTGCAACTTTATTCATAGATCCCATGTTAACCATAAAGTCAATGCAAGACAATTATGCAACTATCAAAGAGAATGAAAGTACATAAACAAGCATTATATCACATACATTTTGATTGACATTTGAGAGACTTTAATGTACAATATTGAGCAATTGCTGAGCAAAGATAGAAGAAACCATGCGTCAATAAAGAAAAAAAAAATACATGTATATATATATCTATATATATATATAACCAAATATATATACGGAAAGCCAATTGAATAACCCATCTACCAAATATATGTACAGATAACATACATCAAGGATTACCAGCTAGGCATGCTGGTTAATTTTGCTTCACCAATACTTTAGGTCATCAGAAGATCACATGTGAATTGAGAGTAATTCACGAACCTCCATTGGATCAATGCATATAATATATATATATATATATATATTTGATCACTATATGTTAATTTGCAGTAATATGCAAATTTAGGGTAACATATGTATTGACTAAAATAATTGTATTCAATTATCTACATGTGGTGTTGTGGACCACGATGAGGCCTTCCTTTCTCGAACCAACACCGGTAGACCTCCAGTGAACGTGGCGGTGAGCCCTGGAGAGAAGAGGGGTCTCTGATATGTGGTGACTAATTCGAAATGGAATCGCCGTAGCAACGAAAGTGTCACAATCTTAAGCTCCACCAGAGACATTTCCTTGCCCAAACACACCCTATGTCCAGCTTGAAAAACTGGGAACTTAAAAGGGTTCTCTTGAGAGAAAACACCATCTTTCAACCATCTTTCTGGCTTGAATTCCAAGCAATCTGGTCCCCAAATCTCTTCCATTCGGCCCATCGCGTAGGGATGGTAAGTCACCCTTGTCCCTCTCTTCACAAAAGTTCCATCCGGTAAAAGATCATCTTCTACACAGAACTTGGAATCAAATTGTATTGGCGGGTAGAGTCTCATACTTTCATGCACTACAGCTTCCAAGTAGTGAAGTTCTCGCAGTTGTTCAACACTTGTGAGCTCTTGGTTGTGTCCGATGACTCGATCAGCCTCAGCCCGGATGGCTGACTCGACGTCCGGGTGGTTGGGGAGCAACCAGAAGAGGCTAGTCAAGGCTGAAGCAACCGTGTCGCGGCCGGCTAACAGGAAGCTTATCACAATATCTCTCAAGTAGGTCTGGTCATTTATGGTGCCCATGAATCGTGAGAGAAGGTCATTTTGGGTAGAATAACCGCCCATTTTTCGCCTTTGCCTTATCACCTCTTTTGCTAAAATGTTGATCATCTTGATGGCTTCTCTCAGCTTCTTCTCTGACCCCAAATTCAGCATCCTTTTGATCTTCCAAATCATCGGTGACGCGGCCATGGCTCGTTGAGCTGACAATTTTGATGCGAGATCAAACGAGACTGCAAACTCGGACATGGGCAGTGACAAGTTCAAGCACTTGGGGTCCAAACCAAACGAAAATTTACAAATGCTATCGAACGAAAATCTCCTAAAAACGTCTTGTAAATCGAGCACACCGTCTCCTTTTCCCGCCACAGATGATAAAAGAGGGATGAGGCGGCGGTGAATCTCGAAGCTGACAACCTCAAACGCGTACATGCGAATCGAGAGCCTACTGAGCTCTAGGCTCGCCATTTTCTTCTGAAACCTCCATAATTCTCCGTCCACGTTGAAAATGCCCCTACCCAAGAAGTCACCCAAGATTGCTGAGAAGGGCTTGCCCTTTGGGTAGTTCTCAAATCTTGTTTTGAGCATGTACTCAACGTTGTCGGGATTCGCAGTGATGGTGTTACCGAGCACATGTACATGAATGGTTCGAGTGGGAGAGTTTTGGAGGAGATGTGTGTACCAATCACACAGATTATCAAATTGGACCGACCAACCCGATGTTACATAGGTGTGACAAATTTCACAGTTGCACCATAGCCTTAGTCTCACTAAGTAGAACAAGAGAGAGAAGATGGTGAGAGAGAAGATAAGGAAGCTAAAGGAGGTATGAAAACACCAAGAAGCAGCCGCTTCAGACTCCATAGATGAATTTTGATGAATGAAGATGAAATAATCAAGAAACCAAAGAGAGAGAGAGAGACACACACAGAGAGACAATTCTATGTTTTATATTGTTAGGAACAGTGTGGGACTATATAGTCTAGGTTGATAGGTGTATACTTGGATTTAATTAATTGAACAAATACATTATACATACATACATACATATATGATATATATGCCATATATGTATAACATACAAAAATGAAATAAAAAAAAGAAGTATAAATTAATAAATCAATCTAAGAGCATGGATAACGCGTGGTGAAGTACAAAGTCAGTCAGCAGAGGGAGGCAGGCATCTTGTGGGATCACGGAATGTAGTTTTGTACACATTCAGCCACGTGCTTTTATTCGTTTTATGCGAGTACCTACTACTACTACTGCTGCTGCTGTGTGAAAAGGGGCAGTTCAGTGAGAGTGGCCAATAATGGGACATGTTTAACTTGTTCAATGGGGTTCTTGGTCCAGTATCACTCATGTCCCTAACTTGTATCCCGAGGTACCCCAAGAACCAGTTCTCATCAGTCTCTCTCACACATACACAAACACAACACACAGTAACCTTTTTGTTCATGTGTAAGAAACAGCATTCCACCCACTACATGAAAAATAAATTTGGTATTAGGATGCAAGTATATATAAATCTGTGGTTAGTAGTTGTAGGACACAAATCACACTATAGAAAATATTATGTGAGATTTATTTGGGCAACCTCAAACTTGGTGAAATTTTGACGAGCAATTTTCCAAAAACATCAAGAATACTATATAATGAATTTGGATTCCACATTCATAGTGAAAAAGTGGGTTTTTAAGATCCTTGAAAAATCTCTGTATTAAATTAAGTCGTTTGATCACGGGATTTTGATGAAGGATTTATGAGCACAAGAGATGTGGTGCGCAACTAGGATGAACATATACATATATACATATATATATATATATATATATATATTTATGTGAATATAAAGTCAGTTCCAATATCTGTGATTGGAATAAATGCATCGAGTGTTCTTATATCACAAGACTAATGTTGATCATGTACCTTTTTTACTAAGAAACAAAGGTTGTTTGGGCACATATGGTGAGGGAGGAGATCATTGTTTTAATTGAATTAACTACATTCAATACCCTTTTTGCTGAAAATGAACGCGGCGTCCTCTTTGATTAATTTGTGCTAGAGGAATACAAATAACTAGACTTTTAATTTGTACTTGGCAATATATATATTATATAAACTAGGGAAATATATATATATATATATATATATTTATATTATATAGTCACCCAGGATATAGCGGTGTTGGCAGAGATTCGGGAGGTAAATTTTTGAAATTTTGCTTTTGAATTGCTCTTAATAAGGCATGTGTTGTAGAGTCGATACACGTGCTCTCTCTTTCTATATATATATATATATATATATATATATATATTCCAACTAAGTGCAAGATAGATCATGATTTCATAAAGATTGTAAACTCTGTTATAATTAGGCCAAAATGCCATAAACACACTTTTTCATTTCAGTAAAATTTGAGCCATCATTACAAATTTTGTCAAAACCAACATGATAGTGTGGCCTAGTTCTTTATGGGTTATAAGATAAATTAGGCGGTACAGAACATGATTTGTTCATTCAATTACTCAATCACCCTTTTGAGATCCCGTCAAAATTTCATTTTATATACTACCCATTTTATATTAAATAGTTATAAGTTTAATTAATTTAATGAGAGGACTACGTGGTTAATTGCAATCCTGCAAGTTTTAAAGAGAGAACTATAATTAATTAAACTATATATTGTACAAAGGTTGGTGATTGTGGCACATGTTTAAAAAAAAATTAAAATTATACTAGTGCTTCTCTAACACCATGTGTCGAGAATCTTTCTCGTTCATTGTTCCTTTCTTTATTGGGCTGTATCATCAACTTCAACTCTCTCCATTTGTTGGTGATAATCTATTAGGGTTAGGTTTCATTCTTTTATTGCATGTGACCTTTTATATTTGATTTTTCGAAAGCATGTGCTATTCATAATTTATGTTTGTATATCAAATTTTTTAGCAAATGAGAGGAGAAATGGAGAATTAATGTATTTGACACATGTCAAGCTTGAGGGCACGATTGAATTTACTATTTTTGAGACAAAATGGAAGTTGTTCGGGCCTTTAAATATACTTATTATTTTAAACAATATGATTTTTAAGTCTATCATTTAAAAATAAAGTGATTTGTTTCACCAAAAACTTTTTTATATTTTGTATGCATAGTTAATTAAAAGTAGTCGGTTAAATAAATTATAAATTATTTTGATATTTCGAATTAAATATCATTACTCTTATCTTAATTAGGCCTCTCATAGAGCTTGTATTTGTGGTTTAATTTAATGCAATATTTGTGATATATATATATATATATATGAGAGACTAAAAGCACAAAAGGTTGAGGAAGTATGTGGACAGCAATCTCACAGCTGCAGAACCCAAACTAGGTGGGACTGCACCGATCTAACTAAGGCGTAAGCAATTTCAACAGTCTTCATGCAAGATATTTCATGATTCAATGTCCTGAAAATTTATTGACCAATGATTCTATTTAATTGATTGAAAGATCTTATAAATTAAAATTGTATTAATCGTCGTTTATCTGGATGTAAAAATATTTTTTTATTTTTTAATATTTGGCTGTCGTAAAATATTTAGGAAGAAAAAAAAAAAATTAAAATCTAACGAATATAACTTACTAATCAATTTTCAAAATAAGTTATTTTACACGAGTTTCGTTCGATGGACTCGATATTAACCTCGACTTAAATCTTTGTCAAATACTGAATAAATAAAAATAAAAAATATTTTACCTCAAATAAAAAAAAAAATTCAAAAAAAATATTTTAGATTGTAGCTTAAATGTCGAAGTGGGATTGCTTCATCAATAGATGTCTAATCATTCAGCTCATTTATTAAAATTCAACTGTATATATAGACATGAACAATATGCAGTAATAATTACCCAAAAACGATAGGTCCCATTTCATTTCTTGGGATGCATATGATTAAACGATGTATTATTAAGATAACGCTGCCAGCTAAGAAAACAATCAAGAAATGCTGATAACAACACAAAGATAGATACATAGTTTGGTGGAAAGTTTACATGGTGAAAATTTGAGGAAAGATCTTATTATACAAAATTAAGAAATTACACGTTTTAACCCAAATTCTCACTTCCTTTCTCTCCCTAATCCTTTATGAAATGGGTTTTTAGTATCATGTGGTATCACACTATAAACTTCAAACGTCCTGGAGAATACAAAATACTCTACTATTCAAATTCACAACCCACAATAGAAAACGAGAGAAAAAAAATTATAATTCGCAATGCGACCAAAGCATGAGAAAATTTTGGACCATAACTTCACAAAAATTTAATTACATCGATCCATCAAAAGTTTTCCCGTCATAGGTAAATTCTATTAGCCTAATCAATTAGCCACAAAGCCCCTCAAGTAAAAAGGGATGAACATTAATTTTGAATTTTATATATATATATATATATATATATATATAAATATAAAATTATTGATGTTCGATCAATAATTATACATGTTTGAAGTTGACAATGAAAAGATGGGGGAGTAAAAGTGAGCTAATATTTTGTAAAATTATTGCAAATGGGTGGAAGACATCATCAAATTATTTAGGACAAAATTTTGACTCTCCCATTACCAGTTACATGTACCACACAAATCTGTCGTTAGGATTTTCATTTTTGATACAAAATTTCTGTATCCTCTATCATTTGCATTTGACAACCACCACACAGACACATAGGTGTGTGTGAGTGTGTGTGAGAGAGAGAGAGAGGATGGTGTGATTGTGGATGAGAATTGAATGGATGAAGATGGAATTTCAAATCCCAGTTGTAGCTAGCTTTTTCAATCTGTGGCACAGGAAGGCTGGAAGTGGGTTCATGTCGTTGATGAACTTCACATGGTTCGTGTCTGATTGCTACTTTCAACCCCATCATTCTGAAACATGTGCGTTTGGTGGATTTGCTTTTTCTATATTAGGCAATATACATAGTACCATTTTTAGAGTCAATAATAGATGTATATGTTTGGGGATAATATTAAAAAACACAGAGAGAACCGCCATGCATGCTTCTAAAATTGCTAGATATATAGCTCTCATTTGTATGCGACACGTTTGAGAAAATCTTCCACCAATACCATATCTTTGATAGTATCCATTAAATATATCTCGTTTCTGGAATAAATATATATTTATTTTACTAAATTTTGTGCTTATATGTCACAATTTAATTAATAGTAATATCATCATATTATTTTACACTCTTAACGTATTCTCAACAATTTTGACGTTGTGTGAATGAAACTCTCCACATGAAAATTACCGATTTTTTTTATTTTTTTATTATTATTATTTTTCAAAAAAAACACTTGAATACTTGATGTCAAAGTATTAAGTGTGGAATCTGAGTAAAATGACACTTTAATGCTTGTCAGCATGAAAAATAGAGTGATTAGAGTAAAATCAAAGAGAGAAATAATGACTAAGAGAGAGAAAGCTAAAATTTAATTATTGAAAAATGATTTACCCAAAAACAGAGCAAATTGTTTGACAGAGAAATAATAGAAAAGAATGTCAGACAATGACCTTTGTGCAGATTTCAATAGAGTAATAAGTATGGGACAATCAAGTATTAGCATGAGAAATTCTTAGGCGGTCATTAGTAGGTGGCTACGAATAGAACTGGATCAAATCGGATTAAGTATTAATATTAATTCGATCCACTTTTAATGGATTGGATATATTTTAATTCGCCACCGATTTGTGGAATGGCAGATCGAATCGGCATATTGGAGTTTTTTTCTTCTAAATTATCCATTATTATTTATTTTTTAATCATAGCCCACTAAATAAAATTTTAATTTATCAACATTAATTCATATATTTAAATGATCATTAAGTAATTAAATTAATTAATATATTCTTTGAATATATATATATATATATATATATATAAATCTCACGAATTGGATCGAATTTTAACAGCTCAATTTGTGATTCGATCCATGAATTACGAATTCAGTTTTTTTAAATTCGCCACCAATCCGTGGGTATACCAATTCGATTCGATCCGCATAGATGGGATTGAATCGGATCGGATTCGCGGATTTACGAATTATTTGTCCACCCCTAGTTATTAGATTGTCTGGATCATGTGGTGTAGATTAACTCCAGCTTTATTTAACCTTTAATCCAGCTTTATTTAAAGTTTTAATTTGTGTAAATTATAATTGTCCGGAATCACACAATCCCAAATCATTTAATAATTTCTCATATTAACATATCTCAAGATAAGAGTGCCTATTATCACGGACTTAGAGTTTCAGCACCACTCTAGCTACTCCCGTGCAGCACCAAGACGTTTCTTCTACTCTTGCAAGTACTTGGTCAACTTAACTCCCGTGCACACCTTAGCTAACGCATTTCCCTCGTGCGCTTACTAGTGTTGTAGTGGCCCTCGCTCTCCCCTCGCTTGGCTTGCACACTCACACACACTAAGACACTTAAGTTGGCAAGGAAAGAACACTTCTATTACTTCAAAGAATGCTTTGTACAATGTTAGCACTCAAACTCTCTACAAGGCTCTCAACCTCACTTCTAAGACTTGTTGGCTACAAAATAAAGTCTCACTCCTATTTATAGGCATCCCCATCCCTAATGGACAACTAGGATGCATTCTAACCGACGGTGGAGATCGATTGTCTAGAATCTTCTCCCACCTTCTTCACACTTTCATATTTATCCACAAGTATCTACAACATTCTAGAACTCTCCATATTACTCCACACAATTCTGGAGAACTCTAGAACCTTCCACACACTTCTATAATATACTACACATTTCTACACATATCTAGAATCTTCCATATAACTCTAGACTACTTCGGAAGACTCTAGAAACTCCCATGTCATGCAGTCACCATACAACGTCCTACTCACCGTCTGCGTAGCTTAACCTCCATAGGCGGGGCGTGACACTATGCTAAATACAATTGCACACATCCATAGTCCCATTTTTTGATATCATTTTGAGTAATGACTCTTTATTAAACTAGTCAGAGAATACTTGGACTCGGATAACCAAACCTAACGTTTATTTGTACTCCAACCCTATCGTAGATAGGGTTGGAAACCTAATTTGACTCTCTTTGTGCAGGTGTGATGTGGGCGAGCATCAGCAAGTTACAGGTGTCATGATCCCACATTGCCTGGGAAAGGCGAAGTTGTATGACACAACGCATTTTAAAGCCGTGATAACCGTAAATTTATCAAAACTCCAAAGTTAAGCGTACTTAATCTAGAGTAATATTAAAATGGGTGACCCCTTAAAAAGTCTCTGGTCTGAAAGAGCCAAAAACAAATAATATTGTGTTTAAATATGGTGAAAGTTGTTACACCTAACATGTTAATTGGCAAAGAATACTCACACACACACACACACACAAACAAACAAACATATATAATTATATGAACATGTGTATATAGTTATCGATTGTTAAAGTTGAGAATGAATTTATGTTATGTGTATATAAATACATATAGTATATACTTCAAGCATTTGGTGAAAAAATGCTTCCAACTTTGCATAGTTACTATGGATTGGATAATTCAAATATTATCAAAAATAGATTCTCTCAAGCATCAAAACGAAAGAAAACAACATTGCAAATTTGCAATATGTTAAAGAACGACAAGTTCTTGTTATTCAAATTGAAGTTGTTTCAGATCACTAGCTATGTGCCAAGAAAGAGGAGACAATTTGCAGTTAGTTCATTTATATATATATACACACACACACACAACCGATTTAACGTTACTGAACAAGAACATTTAGAATGATAATCCATCCAAACAATCCTATTCTGATATGAATTGGTTTAAATAATACTTTAAATTTATCTATGCTTATCAGAATAAGAATATGTTACATTTAAATATATAACTATTAAGAATAGGTGTGCCAATGAATACGCGTCAGCATTTAAATTAACATTAAAGATTTTAGCACTGATTTGGTACAGACTCACTTCCACGACAGTTGTGACTATGATATTAGTGATTAAGTCATGCATGAGTCATGACATATGCAGTGACGTAAACACAAATGAAAATAAGTGTTTATTCAGATATATTATAAGAACTCATCAAAGACAAAAAAAATAAAAAAATTAAAATTAGAATTTTTGTAAGAGGTTAGGATTGTCTTTGTAATCTTTTGTATTATATTTAAAACTCGACAGAGCAATAGACAAAGACACACACTGTCCATGTTTTCTTTTGACCGTGCATGTCACTGTTACAAAAGGACTCCAATGAAAAAACATTGGACTCCACATTTTAACTTAGTCTTTTGCGTGAGAGCAGCTGTTTCTTACTTTGGATCCGGATTCTTTTCTGTGCGTGGATTCGATCATGATTCGATTAGTGCCTAATACTCTTTAAAAAAAATAGTACCGTTTCTTTCCGTACATGATTCGATTCTGTTCATCGTTGCGCTAAAACAGTATCATTTTGGTACACCAACACAAAACCCTATTGAGCTCCGCACGGAGGGAATCCTCTTCCCCTTTCTATTTATTCATTAATAATTTTCCTTTTAGTGCTACAATATTTAATTCTGATTTATTCCACCAAAAATTTTCTTATTTTTATATATGCATGTATATATTAGTGATACCCATTCAATCATACAAGTATAGGCCATAAATGGAGTGGATCAACGTGAAATAAGACTGGTTGAATTGAATTTCAGGTTAAACTGATCCATTTCGTGATAGGTGTAAAACACGTATTTTTAAAAAAGTTTATAGTTGACCCAATTTTAAATTCAAATATAAAATTAAGGTATGGACCCATTGAAGTTTAGTTCGGATTGGAACAGATGCCTACCCCAATCTATTTTCATGCCCTAAGAAAATGATGTTAGTTATAAACATTAACCACCCCCATCTACTCTTCTTTTCTTTTCTTTTTTTTTTCTTTTTTTTTTTCTTTTTTTTTG
>JAOTQH010230037.1:0-13918 GCA_025631255.1 Cornus kousa
TGTACTTCTTATATAACCCCTTTTGTACATTTGTTCATTAGGTTAATTTTTGATAAATGATATACAAGACTGATTTCTCTCCAATACATGTACACGACTGTGAATCACTTGAACAATTCTGATAGTGACTCATATTCAATGTAAAGTTCACTATCGATGCTAAATTATGTTCAAAAATGCGAAATCTATGATATTTGGTGACTAACATATGTGTATAGTTAAATTTTAGGAGTTGAGCAATAGAATATATATATATTTATGATAGCATAGCCTCAGTAGCAATGATCATCTCCAAATTCTATAACAACAATCCTACATAATTTGTTGTGCTTTTCCTGCAGGTGTTGTATTATCTTATTAGAGTTGAGCCATTTACTAGTCTTTCAATTCAACTACAAGGTGGTAAGTTTAACCTTGCAGACAGAATGTTTTCTGATATTGCTGCTACTTGGAATGGAGTTCTTGCGGACACAAATGATGTAAAGGAATTGGTATGTAACATTTGACCATTGCAACTAAAGCTTCTTGTATCAGTTCAATTACCATGATAGCATGTCTGTTTGATCTCTTCAATTGCTTGTCAGTGACTTTGTCCATCCCTATCTACGTTCGCTCATCTATTGTTGAAAATGGTGTATGAGATATATACAAACATGTCCTATATACCTATCCATATTTCTATTCTTGTATTCTTCTAGTCATTAAAGTTTTTTTTTTTTTAATTTTTCTTTTCCATATGTATCTTAGGTTCCTGAGCTCTTCTACCTCCCAGAGATCTTAACCAATGAGAACTCGATTGACCTTGGTACAACACAACTTGGAGAAAATATCGGTGTGTTCTTTTAAGTACATTTTTCCAGTAGTACAAGTAGAGCTATATGCTCTTTTAAACTCTATTTGAAATGCTTCTTTTTAAATTCAATCACCATTTCAGATTCTGTCAGACTTCCTCCATGGGCAGAAAATCCAGTTGATTTCATTCGTAAGAACCGAATGGCACTTGAGAGTGAGCATGTTTCTGCACATTTGCATGAATGGATTGATCTCATATTTGGGTAAGCAGTATAAAATATAAAAGGAATTTGTTCTTCACCTTGGTTATGTAATCGTTCCTCTCTTTTCTTTTCTTTACATTTTTTTTTTTTTTGTTTTTTTTTGTTTTTTTGTATTCGCCAATTTCTCTGATGGGATTAAGGGTTGATGTAAAAGTAATTATCTTTTCTATTCAAGTTTTCATATTTTCTTTTAAATCTGGTATTCATATGGATGATTTGGGAAATCCAGGTATAAACAACGAGGAAAAGATGCTATATCGGCAAACAATGTTTTCCTTAACATTACTTATGAGGGGACAGTGGATATTGATAAAGTTTCGGACCCAGTAAGTCGACTTTCCTTTGTTGTACTATCTTTAGTTTTACTAGCTCTCACTTATTTTCTGAAATTTCATCTAAAGGTACAACAGCGTGCTACACAAGATCAGATTGCATACTTTGGACAAACCCCATCCCAACTGCTTACCATTCCTCACTTGAGAAAGATGCCGCTAGCAGATGTTCTTCACTTGCAGGTAGTTCTTGATTCATTGTGATTCAATATTTTTATTAAGGTTTAATATGACAGTGCATATATATCTGTCTCTGTTCAAATTCTTTTTGATTGTATATGTTTTCATTTTTCTTTTTTGTCTATTTTCCTTTTTCAATGTGTCACTGTATCCCTACAATTTATACAGAATCTGCCTAGAGTATATCAATATTCTGCAATTTATTAAATCTATTGGCTGACTTTAGAGATATATTGAGACTGGGTACTTACAGGTTCGCATCATATCAACTTGTGAGCTTGGATTCAAGGAACTAAGCGTAAAAAAAGTAGGGTCATGTGTATAATGGACACTTTTTAGCTCACTGTTTGTAAGATATTGATTTGTTCATGTCTCCCCTTCGAAGGAGTATTATAACAATGAAAAAGAAAAAGAGTATTCTGATCTACTACTGTAAAGTGCAATAGATCTCGTGCTTTCTGGCAAAACATGAAAAAATATGTTCTATACAATATGAGTTCAGTTAAATAGGCATAGATATGTAGATATCAAGTCCCTTCTCTCTCAAGCACTAGTTATATCCAAACTTTTAAGTTATGGTCTTGGTTGCAACCACTAACGTGATCACGGTCATTGGGTGTAACGGGGATTATTTAACCATATTTAGCCTTTGTGGTGGTGAAACTTTTTCCACATTAAAAAACTTTACCAACATGAACGGATACGAGACCTTTTAACTTTGGAATCCAATAAAATCACGTTCTTAATAATTTTTAAGGAATTTTGTTAGGAATAAGAGTCCTGGAAAATTCCTACCCAAAACTTGAGTTGTAGTGTCAAAGTGTTGGTTAGTCCTTACAAGCATTCAAGAAATTGATGCAGAATTTGCAGTACTCAATCACATATCTAGGCACATATAAATGACATTTAGAAGACCTAAGTTGATCTAGACATGTTATGTTGTGGCGTGAATTTTGTTCCAGCTCAGGTCGCGTTGCGACCCAGTTTCAACCAGAAAAATGGATTTTGTGAGGAAAAAAATTTGTCTCGTTGTTTTGTTGCTTGTGGGTCTTGGACCCTGTTTAGAACTCTCCCTTATAGCCCAATATATAAGGGCATTTGGGGTTTGGAGTGGGATAATGAGAGAACACTTAAAATTGCAGAAAGAGAAAGAGAAAGAGAGTGAAAGTGAGAGTGAAAACGAGAGCTAGGGTTTGGGGCTGAAACTTGTAATCTCCTGTTTTTTGCATAGTGAAATCTTTCGTCGGATCTTCACCGTAGATGTAGGCTTACTTAAGCTGAACCACATAAATCTTTATGTTCTTTGTGTGTGGCGTGTTTACTTTTTTGTTGTGATTCTTGTTTTGTTCTTAGTTTGAAAATAATTTTCTAAACTTGTTTTTCAAAGTTAAGAATTTTTAAATTTAGAATTTCTGAAAGGAATTCAAAATTAAGTTTTTTGAAAAATGGAATGTCTCAATCAATAGGTTGATTGGTCAAGGGCTCTCCAGAAAGTCTCGATTGATAGGCAAAGTTTTTCAAGAAAATTTGTTTAAAATCTGATCAAGGAGTTCTGCAAATGTGTCGATCAATCAAACTCAATGGAAACTTATTTATGAAAACTCTCAAAAATCTGGCTTTTAATTGGGTTCAATGAATCATATAGCATGAGGCTCCTATATTGGCTTAGGCTATAAATTTTGGGTTATAGTCAATCCAATGTGAGAGAACTGAGTGTCTAAGCATTAGAGAGAGAGAAATCCTTTTTCCTCAATCTAGGGTTTTCAATAGATTGATAAATAAATGTGATTGAGTGTAGTATAAGAAAGAGATCAACAGAATCAATTCCAAAAGAGCAATACAACCAATCATATAAAGAGCAAAAGGATTGAACAAGCCATGGAGAAGAAGATTGCTTGAGGTAACTGGGATTCTAGGGTGGGAATTTGATAAGCTGGTTGTACTATCTCTTTCTCATTGTGGTGTTCATATACACTAATCCCTCTTATAAAATACTCGATATTGGGACTTTGGCAACAGATTAACATGAGAGAATATACTTTAATTCTAGTGGAAATTGCCATTAGTGAGGCCCCAGAGTAACAATAGTGTAAAACGTCAATGGAAGCACAAAAGAATATATTTTCTATTGAATCAGGCTATTGCTTGTTATTGATACCTGAATCCTTAACTCAAGAATGCATGTACAACTATGTATAGTAAATTGGGGAGATTAATTCCCTCCAACCCACTCAACGGTTGGCTGTTGGCGAGAGTTAAATCCCTCATTCATCATACATAGCAGAAACATCATCACATCATATCAACACAAGCATGTATGGGGATAACAATCATACACATTCACGCACAACATAATATTTTACATGGTTTACCCAACTCTAGGGCTTTGTCCATGGAAAGAGAGATTTCACTATTATGTATCAAGGAAAAGAATATACAACCACAGATGTCAAAACCCCACTCACTCTTTCACTATTCTCTTTCGGTTCTTTTCTGGGCTAAGAACACTAGAACCCCTTTCTTCTCAGGCTACATCCCCAGAAATTACATATACTTTCCCCTCTCCTCACAACACTCACCAACCCCTTACATCTTTTCTCTCTCTACCTCTCTACTCAAACCCATCCCTATTTATAGAGTTTTCAAAACTCAATTCCTTGTTGGACAAGAATTCACAACTTGCCTACAAGGAGTTACCATATCAATCACAACTCTAAAATAGAAGCATCCCAAATAGAAAAGGAAACTATTTTTCACACATGAAACCAAACAATCTCCACGTTGGCTCGAATTCGGTCTTCACGCGCTCCTCCATTGCTCCACCTCGAATGAAGATTGTTCCACCTCAAAGAAAACTCCATCCATCATTCCTATGAGTATTCAATTGCTCATGCATGGCAACCCACCAATCAATCAACTCATCTTCATCAATTGTTTTTCTGGCTTAAAGCAACAAACCTCTCGTCTTTACTCTTCATTGCTCTTTATCGGGCTTAGAGGAAACCCCTTCATTCCTCACACCGTAGTTGCCCCATCTTAAGAACTAGCACCCACTCTCTGGCTTGTCCCCAAAACTTGTTCCTCATGGGTTTGTGTCTTTACACGTCTTCATATCTTCGTGTCATCATCAACTCTGATTGAATCTTCATAGCACCCACTATGAACCTTTTGCTTTGACAAACCTCGCTCCAATCTTCTGCTCTGATCTTCAGGACCAACCACAGGCTCTGACTGACCATCGGCTCTGATACCAGTTGTTCGGGAGATTAACTCCCTCCAACCCACTCAACGGTCGGCTATTGTTGAGAGTTAAATCCTTCCTTCGTCACACACATCATCACATCATATCAACACAAGCATATATGAAGATAACAATCATACACATCCGTGCACAACACAATATTTTACGTGGTTCACCCAACTCTAGGGCTACATCCATGGAGAGAGAGATTTCACTATTATGTATCAAGGAAGAGAACATACAACCACGGATCTCAAAACCCCACTCACTCTTTTCTTCTTTCACTCTTCTCTTTATGTTCTTTTCCAGGCTAAGAACACCAGAACCCCTTTTTCAGGCTACATCCACAAGAATTACATATAATCTCTCCTCTCCTCACAACACTCACCAGCTCCTTTTCTCTCTCTATCTCTCTACCCAAACCCATCTCTACTTATTGAGTCTTCAAAACCCAATTCCTTGTTGGACAAGAATTCACAACTTGCCTATAAGGAGTTACCATATCAATCACAACTCTAAAATAGAAACATCCCAAATCGAAAAGGAAACTACTTTTCACACATGAATTTGAGCCACAAACCAAACATAGTATGTGTATCGAACTTAATTAGGGGCATTGCCTAGTTCTGTGGTTAAACGCTTGAACATCAATGTCATTGGTGTGAATCCGATCTCAAAGCAGCGTTTTTGTAAAATGCCAAAGATTAGTGCTGCATAGAGTTCTCCCTCCATAGACCCTGCTGTAGCGGGACCTGAACTGGGTAATATCCTTAATGGGTATTGAGCGTAATACACACGCTTGAAACAGACATGCGCATACAATTACTGTATCAGACAATTTTAGTTTGTTATGTTAGAGAAACATTAGAAAATTTATCTTGTGATAATTTATTTTTGGAAATCTGCTTGATTTAAGGTTGGTGATCATACTTGTTTCGTCAATCATATAAAAGTCAAAATTCATGTCAAGAATTTGTGTTGTGGGTAATAACAATAAAGCAATCACTTTTAATGAATTAGGACCATCGTTAGAGCATTCATTATGAACTGGCTTTATGAAATTGCTAGCATGAAAACGATAACCTGAAGTTGCATGGCTAATATGGGATCTGGTCTATCAATTTTGGTTAATCAGGGATTTCCATTTTATAAAAGGCCATTACCTATTTTCTGTCCCATGTTTATAGGGTCAGGAGGATAGGACAGATGGCCCTAACACAGCCTTAATTTTGGTACTATTTTGTATGAATGTCACTGCTCTGGACTTTTAACCCATAATTTCATTAGTGGCAGTTTTAGCATTTATAATTGCTAGGGGATTTTGGTAATTGATATGATTCCAGTGCCCTTTTAGATGAAAGCAGTCATATTAGTAGAATCCTGTAGTTTGATGATCAGTAGAAGTCCCCTATCCCTGTATACATGTATTTTTATTTTATTTTTGTCAGAATTATGGTTTTATAAAATAAAAGAAAAATATGTACAGGAGCACAGAGGGCATGCCCTCAGAATAAGAACAAAAATACGTAAGTGATAATGAATTCAAACATCCATAATCTCAGACTGAAACAACTAAGGTCAATAAAGAAAAAACTCCATTGCCTTAACCAAAAACACAAAACAGCAGCTAAGAACTTAGAATCCTTCACCCTCTGTATCAAATTCCTTGTAAGCAACCAGTAACAGAACAAAGTTTTCAAGAGGCAGCACATAAACCATTTACCAAACCTCCCACAGACAAACATCTGTCTTCAGCGAAAACGTAGTGAAAATATTTAGGATTAAGCCCATTTCCAATGTAGCAGAAACAGCACCAAAAATTTAACAGATAAGGTCTTGTAAACTAGCATGCTGAACAGTAAGAACTTCAAACAGAATTTGTCTACCTACTGAACTAGGAGGAGTATAATCATCTAAGTGAAGCCTAGCATTTCTTTCCTTCCAAATGGCCCACAAAGAAGCAGCAAATAAACTGCACATCACCTTGGAAGTCTGGTATTTATCACACCAGAGAAAGAAGTCCAAAACTGTATTTACCTCTGCAAAATTTGCCATATTCCAATGTAAAACTTCACCTATCCATTGCCAAATTTTTTTAGCAAAAGCACAAGTAACAAAAAGATGATCCATAGTATCCAAAGCTTGGAGATCCTGTTTACATGTAGATCTTAACATATTTACATTTTTTATAGTTATGCATTCATATCTGATGTAGGATGTATCATGTAAGGTTATAACCATAACTACAAGGGTGGTACAAGAATTAATTTTGTTAGATGCCCATGTAATTCTTAATTATTCTTTACATTGCTTGCATCATAGTAGTAGTGGTAGCAGCAGCAGTAGCAAACACAACCAAGACCAATTCTCATTGTCTAGAATAATTGGGTTGGCCATTGGAATAGTAAAATTCTTCCACACTGTTGTTGGGACCCTTTGTCTCTCAATTACTTTCCATTTGGTTTTTCTGTAATATTGACAATAGCTAACAAAATAATTGGATTTCTGTATGTCAGACCATATTCCGAAACCCCAAAGAAGTCAAGCCATATGTTATTCCCTCTCCTGAACACTGCAATCTGCCTGCTGCTGCCATTCATGCATCTTCAGATTCTGTCGTAGTTGTTGATATAAATGCCCCAGCAGCACATGTTGTGGAGCACAAGTGGCAGCCAAACACGCCTGATGGCCAGGGAACACCATTTGTTTTCCAACATGGAAAACCCAGTGCAAGCTCCGCTGGTGGAACAATCTTGCGAATGTTCAAAGGACAAGGTGCCTCCGGTTCGGAGGATTGGCATTTTTCCCAAGCTGTTGCATTTGCAACTTCTGGAATCAAAAGCTCAGCTGTTGTTTCAATCACGCATGAGAAAGAGATTATCACTGGTAATCATTTTTCACATCCATTTTTTATTTATCTTAATTCTGTAAAGAAAAATTACTGAAATAAAAAGGGAACAAAAGTTTAATTATCTTTGTAAGTCTAGTAAATTTAAGTATTTTAAAGTGGAATAATCTTGTAAGAATTGTTGCAGAAATGCAAGTGGGGAAACTTGGAAAGAAAAAATAATCTAAAGGTAACTAATTTGTATCAGAGATAAAAACATTAATATTAGGTTTTTCTTCAAGTTTTCGTCCTCCAGCAACCCCTTGTAGGCAGCAAAATAATCATTGGAAAATGCACTTTTTTTTTTCTTCTTCGTCTGATTACACCATTTTATTAATTATTTTTTCTTAATTAAAAATTCTTCCTATTGTATTTATGGTTGTAGCTAAATGGTGCAGTATTGTAATATTGTGGCGATTGAAATTGGATCACTGAACCACCAAGGGGAAGTAGTCCAAGTGGTATCTGCCCCCCCGGGGGTAACCCCCTCTTTTCGAATGATTTGAACTGTCACTGTGTATGAAGGGAATAGTCTCATATAGAGTTAAACCATTCGTTCCATGTTCTAGATCTTTTAATAAACAAAATCCTATATGTTGTTACCGCATAATTGTTGCTTTTGAATTGTGTTGATAAACTTGTATCTTACTTCAAACTTATGGGTGTGTGATTAGGTGGGCATGTGGATAATAGTGTGAGATTGATATCATTGGAAGGAGCAAAAACCTTGGAAACAGCCCTAGGACATTGTGCTCCAGTTACTTGTGTGGCCCTATCAACTGATGGCAACTACCTCGTGACGGGATCCCGAGACACTACAGTCCTACTCTGGAGGATAAATCGGGCATTAACATCTCACTCCAGCAGCATACCAGAGCCATCCACTGGATCAGGCACACCAACTTCAACCAGCAGTAATACTTTTGCAAAAATATCTACAGACAAAAGCAGGAGACGCCGTATTGAAGGTCCCATACATGTCCTCCGGGGCCATCTTGGGGAAATAATATGCTGCTTTGTCAGTTCAGATCTTGGAATTGTGGTCTCATGCTCCAACTCCTCAGATGTTTTGCTTCATTCAGTAGCAGGGGGTCGCTTGATAAGAAGGCTGATTGATGTGAAGGCCCATAAGGTCTGCCTTTCATCTGATGGATTAATAATGGCTTGGGACAAATCACTCCATATTCTCAGCACATATACTCTTAACGGGACTCTGATTGCTAGGGCACAACTTCCTTTCTCTAGTAGTATTAGCTGCATGGAAGTTTCTGTTGATGGACAGAGCGCTTTGATTGGATTGAGCTCACAAAAGCCAGGGATTGAACATCTTGATACAGAATCAGGTGAAACAAGTGAAGACAACAGATTGATTATTCCGTCACCTTCAGTTTGCTTCCTTGATATGCATACTCTAAAGGTATGGGAAAGAAAAATAAAAAAAGAAATTTATTTAAACCAGACATCAATGTAAATGGGTTTAGCTTCATATCAGTTAGGAATGGATTATGGTGGTCACACCACAAGACATGCTTGCTACATGTTAGAAGTGCAGTGGCTCCTATATTCTCTAGTCTGATAATGGAAACCACTCAATCTTTTACCCTACTCTGCAACCTGTACCAACTTGTTGATTTTAATTTGCTTGCAGGTATTCCATACATTTAAACTGGCTGAAGGGCAAGATATCACAGCTATGACTCTAAACAAGGATAACACAAATCTTTTAGTTTCAACTGCTGACAAACAATTGATCATTTTCACTGATCCTGCTGTAAGTTGAACATATTTTCCTTTTCATGTTTGATATTTTCATTTTAAAAGTTTAAGGTTTGTTTGTCTGTGCCTGTTAGAATTCCAGAAACCAAATCCACTCCTGCAATGGCCAACCAAACACACTCTACAATTGTCATTTACCTCTAAGGCCAAAGCCAAAGACCAACACGCTATAGCCATTGAAACAACCTGGTGATGATTGCGGTGCTGAAAGGATCCTTCCAATTGCTTCTGGTGCCGGTTTGTGTATTTTTCCCTCTGTAATGTCAGGTTCCAGTGGAGCTTCAGTCAATGACTCAATAGGCGTACCCTCTGATCATGCTGTTGAGATTTGGCCGTATTTTCGCAGTCATCACCGGAATAAATGGTGATGCCGGCCAGGGTCTGAGAGGAATCATGACATGGAGAGGAGATGGATAGTCGACTCATGGTTGTGGGAGAGTAGGTGATGAGTATATTTGGGAAATAATGCTCTGTCAGGTGTTATTTGAAATCCATAGATTTTGGGTTGTTTAATCCGCACAGCAGATTTATTGGGATTTCAAATCCTCCGGTCTCATGGTCATCCAAACAATTACCAGGGATTTTGGGCGAGAAAATCAAATCCGTAAAATCCAAATAACCTAAATGTTCAATTGAAGCTCTTCATTATCACCAGGGGCTTGTCTTGGTAGTGTTTCATGTTTTCAGAATTTTTGTTCCTGAACCCTGATTCATTATTCAAAAACAGCTAGCTGTTGTTTTTTCCATTTGTGAGAGTTTGATAACCAGTGAAAACTTGTTCTTAAAAAGGCCATATAGCTGGAAGGTGTTGGGTGGAATTTGTATTGGTGGTGAACAGGAGAATAGAGTGTTACTAGCAGCTTTTGTCTCATGGGATGGTTGTCTCTGGCAGTTGCAGTTTGCGGTGTATGGAGGTTGATTCAATGGTGTTCACACTTTCCTTTTGATAGCATTTAGCAACAGGAAAGACATGTTTTTAGAAGTGCATGTCTGGCCATGATAAAGGCTTGCAGGCAGTTTCATCCAATCTGGGCAGGAGCAGTTTTATGTCTCATATAGCACTCTACTTAAAAGCATCTCACTGATGTGGTGTTATGCATAAAGTGATGCAATAGGGGTATATCCATCCAGATAGTCAGGAATACCATCTAATTGACCGGTCTTCCATATTTTTATCCATTTTACCGTGTCTAAATGCAAAAGTGGCGAGTATAACCCATCATTTTCTTACCATTTAATCTCAACCGTTCTTCCATGACTTTTGTTCGTTTAACTATGTTCTAATGAAAAATTGATTTTAGTTGAAATGATCGTATTCGTCAAACAATTTACGAAAAGGGTTTCTAGCCTTTGTAGCTGATTGCATGATGACTAGAATAGCCATTCTACCTTTAAATTATGTCCTAGGCCCCTTGTGACTCAAAACATTTGGTATAAATTGTACCTAATTGTGATTCTTATTCTTTTTGCTTGCAGTTAAGTATGAAGGTGGCAGATCAAATGCGGAGCATGGATGAGAAGGAGACGAGTTCAGCCCCCTCATAAAATGAATGTTTCTGAACCATTGAGATTTTTGTTTGTTGAAGATCACGGAAGTTTATACGCTGTAAATACAATTCAAATGGATACAAAAATAACACAGATTGATTGCCCATTCGGAAGTCAAATCTGATTGCTTGACTTGCAATCTGCAGCCCTCTTCTTGGGTGTAAATATGTATCCTAAAGTGTAAGAACGCTGTATATAACACGATTGTAAGTTTTTGGCTTTTTGAGACTGGATACGTAATGGTCTTTGTGCTGCTCATTTTTGTCCAATTTTCTTGGTATCAAAGTATATGAAAATCCGAGAGTCGATTTTTTCATGACATTACACTGCAGAATATTTGCTGAAAATAAAAAGGGCTTTGTACCTTCGTACTCTCTCGCTCGCTCGGTCTTTTTTCTGCCACCTCTAACAGAAGGAACATTCTTTCTACTGCACAAGCTCTAAATCCTGTAATCAGCCCACCCCTAGAAGAGGAGAGGAAGATGAAGGGATCCTGGGTTGGTCTCGAATGATCTGGAAATTTTGACTAGAATTTTGTATGTAAACTGTGATATGGTTACTGTGGAATAGCATATACCACTAGGTCACATGTAAACAAAATATATACTCGTATCTCGTAACCTTAATTAGCTTCAATTATTTTACCTGAGAAATAATAATATAAATTAGAATGTCAAATATAGTCACATTGTCGTAACGTAGAGTGGATATATATTTGGCACTAGTGACTAGTGCAATAAAATCTCCCTTTGTTAGCATTTAAGTCTGTCGCGTATAATTTCATAGACACAAACATTATTACTTCACCAAATGAACGACACTGATTAATTAAAAAAAGATGATCAATAATTTATCAGTGATTCACTACTTCTAACGAATTTGAAAAAAATCAAGGGTAATCAAATTTACCATGGACACAAAAGTAGCTTTTATATAAACCATAAATCAGGTTACGAATTTGTTCCCATTCTTTCAATGTATGTTGCATCCTCGAAACACTAAACAAGAGCAAAAAATAGTTTTAAAAAAATAGCAAATAATTTTTTTTGAAAAATAAACTGAAATAAAGAGAGGAAGGTAGAAAAATCTGTAGAGAGAGATGGATGGGGTGGGGGGAGAGATCAGGAAACCATCTACTGGTATTGCACAAAGAAAGCAGCCAAATCGATGAGATTCCCTTTCTCTGCATAGTGGAAAATGACATCCTGGACCTCCTTTGGTTTCATATGCCTTACAATCCACTTAAAAGTCTCCAATGGTTTTTCCTGCAAAACGTCAGTGAAACAAGATAAGTGACCTTTGGATCAGTATTCTTCTGCTCTATCTTGACATACTAAATTGTTCCAAATGAAAGATTTTCTAACACGAATCTAAGTAATATGCTAGAGAAAGCATACCATTTTCTTAAAACAAAACATCATAATCAACTTGGAGATAGATTCTTTAGGGGGTCAAGTCAACAATTTGGCTGTACCAAAAATACAGCTTGTGTGTGCATAAAATCAAACATATATATAACAAACCTTGAGCGGAAGATAATTTCTGATTTCTACCTTGGTGATTCGAGAGCTACATTGAGTGAAAACAAGCCATGGAACCTGTGCCCAACAAAGTTACATCAGACATGAGTTTGGACTCCATTTGCAGGTAAGAAGGTAGTTAAATGGTAGGAAAAAGATTGAACTGCATGATGCAGATAAGATCAATAGTTGGAACAATTCCTTCTATCAATACGGAGGCACAGTTTACGGCATTGTGGGCACAAATCCAAACCAATAGCTGAGACTGACGACTACGAAAACTAGAGTTACTATCCTCTGAATTGGCATTGAATGATAGTCGATCAATGTTAAAAGGAAAAGCTACAATGGTCGTCTTTTGAAATGGATTCCTTGATTTTGCGTTCGTAACCTGCAGAACTCCATTCTTGCCATGTCTGCTGATGATATACAAACAAGTAAACGAGTCCAAACCATTCAGAGATTGTGCACAAAATCATATTGATCATATTGATCATATTGAATTCGCACCACATCCTTGTTTGTTGACATCATTACAAAACCTCCTAGGCAGCAATACTGAAGTACAGTTGTGCTCTGTGTAGCAACCAACCAGAAACCCACTCTCATCTGTTCTTCAATTGGAACTTTCATTTCCCCAATTTGGAAGTTTATTAAGGATCGATGCAGGTTCTGCACTTTGATCAAAGAATGGGACGATCGTGTTACCTGTATCAGCATCATATGGAAGTTTAATTCTCCATCCAACCTGTTTAGGAAGCTTTGCCTCTCTTCTATGGTCTACCACACATGGGAAGAGCGAAACAACAGAATTGTTCTTGGCAAAGTCTGCAACACCATCACCGCAATTCTCAAATTGGGTTTCCTAAAAAAACTGTTCAGCATCGGAGAATTTACTCTCTGAATGGAACCTCTCACCCTCATGCTGAAAACCACCTCCACGACCGCCGGACTGAAGCACCGGATTGTAACTAAATCTTGGATTAACGGCTAACAATCAGACCGTTAATCTACGCTATTTAGTGCCCATTGGGCCGGGTTCTTCTTTGTTCAGCTCATCTTTTGGCCCAACTTTTCAGCTTGCTGGGTTGTATTGGCCAAGGCCCACAGGTAATTTCTCTTTATTTTATACAATTTGCGTAGGAAAATAATATTTTTGACGACAAGTTTATAGCGACAAAAAACCGACATCCACGCGGCACTAAATTATTAGTTTTCTTGGGCCAAACTTTTTCCCTCCCTTCTTAATTTTTCCGGCGATGATATGCCCGTGGCCTCTCTCTGACTCCTCTGTTTTCTCTCTCTCCCTACATCTTCAAATTTTCAATTTTTTAAAATTTCTTACCTGTGCTTGTTCACTATCTCACATTATTTATAAT
>JAOTQH010230046.1:0-23731 GCA_025631255.1 Cornus kousa
CAATTGTTCATGGCCCAAAACCATAACAGTAGCGTAACACGAGCCAAAAACAAAATACCTAAAACATCATTCCCAAACCTGATTCTGATTTTTTTTCAAAATACTCTTATCATAAAAATACTATTTTTATTTTAATCAAAAACAAAACCCATGACAAATGGATCCTTATAAAAAAAACAGTAATATAAATGAAATTTAATTTGTGTTGTACAACTGGACCACACTTCCCAATATCTTACAATTTTATCACATTTGAGGCATTCTCAATAACATTTAATTTCGTCAAAATACAACAAAGTTAATAAGATAAGTACGAATAGAAGCAGTTATATCTCTACTTTTTTTATTTGTGAACAGTAAAAGTATTTACTAATATAAATAGTATTAAGATTACAACAAATTACTTCCACATAAGAAGGAAAATAAAAATAAAAATAAAAAATTGAACTTAAAAAAAAAAATTAAGTTTTTATTGGTGTTGTTGTGTTGTGTTGTGCTTTCTTTTTCTTTTTTTTTTTTACTTGGGTTTTGTTCAATTAGCAAGTAACAAGAATCTGATTGAAATTTTAATAATAAAAAATTAATCAAACATGTAAAAAACATAAAAGAGCTCTTAGTTGCTTCGCAAATTTAAAGAGTGGTGTTAAATCTTGAAATTATGTCAACTATGTATATTTTAAAATGGTGTTAAAGAAACACCGAGACACTGTTTACTTTGTTGTGAGTGAGTAAGAATACGTGGACGACCGACTATTTGGCCGGCCCGACCCATCTCAAAATTGATGGGGCCTCAAAATTTATGGATGATGGGCCAGCAGAACGAAAAAAAACAAAAATTTAGGGCAAATCATTTCAGCCTTCCCCAATCGCTTCTCGTTCTCAACACTGAACTTGCCCTCTCTCTGCCTCTACAACTGCAAACTACAAAATCTACAAGAATCAGAAGTTCAAAGCCCATATACTTCAGTTTATCTATCAGTCTGCAAGAATCAAAACTTATTACCCATATCAAAACCCATATCGGCATATCATTTCAGATTGTTCCAAAAAGCAAAACCCATATCTTTCAGTTTCCATCGCCCGCTGTTCCAGTTCGAGTTCGCCGTTCGCAAGCTTCAGCCGCTGTCTCTCAACTCTCAAGCTTGCCCCCCTCTCACTCTGCAACTGCTAACTTGTATGTATGGGTTTTGTTTTAATTTTTTTTTCTAAATCAACTAATCAAGGTCTGTAATTCTTGTTTTGCAAACTAAAATCCTAAAATCAAGTGTAATCTTGATTTTGTGTAAAAGTAAATTTGGCATTAAAAATAATACTTCAAGCCCTCCCTTTCTCTTTCCTTCCATTTCCTCCCATTTTTTTGGAGAATAAGAAAGTTACTATTTATGTCTTGTTATCTTTCAAAAACCATCCCTTCCCTTCCCTTTCCTTCCAACCATTTATACCAAACATAATTTTTTAATCACCGTCCATCACCTTTTCTTTTCTTTCCCCCATTTTCCATCGCACCAAACTGACTCTTATGTTGCGTTTGGTGTGCAAGAATGGAATACCCATTCCAACCATTCATTTGTTTGGTACGCAATTCAAAGTGGGAATGGCCATTCCAAAATTCATTCCACAACTAAACCTATAGAATGGCCATCCATTCCCAAGTAATTTAAAAATAAAAATAAATAAAAAAAAACCAACTCCCAAAAAAACCCTCATGTTCCAAGTTCAAAAATCATCGCTACCTTCTACCACAACCACCTTCGTCTTTCACCACCCCTACCACCGCCTTCCACCACCACCACTACCATTACCACTGCCGTCGCCTTCCACCACCACCACCATCGCCACCGTCTTTCACCACTACTACCACCTTCGACCACCGTAACCGTCTTCCATCACCACTGTCTTCCACCACCACCACTACTGTCACCACCGCCTTTCGCCGCTGCCACCACCACTTTCATCGCTATCGTTACCGTTTTCCACCACCACAATCGTTACCGCCACTGCCTTCCACCACTACCACCTTCCACCACCTTCCACCACCACTTTCCACCACCTTTTGCTTCCACCTTCCACCCTCGCCTTCTACCACCACCTCCACCACCACCACCACCCTCCACCACCGCCACCACCTTCCACCACAACCACCATCACCGCCTTCCACCACCGCCACTACCTTCCACCACCACTACCGCTACGTACTGGCTTATGCCACCGCCACTGCCACCGCCACCTCCTTGCACAACTGCCACCGCCTTCCGCCACCACCATTGTCACCATCTTCCATCACCACAGTCACCTTCATTGGCTTCTGCCACCACCATTGTCACCATCTTCCACCACCACAGTCACCTTCATTGGCTTCTGCCACCACCACCCACACCACTATCTCCTTCCACCACACCACCGTACTACTGCCATCGCCTTCCACCAACACCACTGCTGCCTTCCACCACCACCATTGCCATTGCCTTCCAACATTGCCACCGCCGCCGCCTTCTAACAGCACCACCTACACCACTACCTCTTTCCACCTCCACCACCATCATCACCACCGCCACTACCCCGATTTATTTATAAAAAAATATTAGAGAATTTCATTTTGTTAATTTAATTTATTTGTTACTAAGAGTGATATTTTGGAGAATTCAATTTGAAATGAATTACATTCTAAATTTTAAATTAGTCGAACCAAACACTAGAATGGTTATTATTATTCAATTCCTACACATTTCATATTTTCAACCAAACAATAGAATGAGAGGCCATTCCATTCCCACTTGCATTCCATTCCATTCATGCAAACCAAATGCAACATTAGTGTTTTCTCCTACGACCACACTTCAAAACCTTGGTACAAAAGAGGCTCGAATCTGGGTCCACGATCCCCGAGACAGAAATGGGTAAAAAAAATAAAAAATTAGAAGCCCAATAATTGGATCAAAATTGGGTTGCAACAGGACCCAGGACAAAACAAATTTTGGGTCACAAGTTACAGATTTGTATATTAAGATATATGCATATACAGTTTTATGTTTGTTAATGTGGATTGTGGAGTTCTAAGATATGTTTACGCACATCATTTATATGTAATGACAGAGTTGAGATTCATTTCAGGGGAGACTTAATGTACTTGATTAAAAAAAAAAATCAATCAACTAGCAAATCAAAAGGCAAACAAAAAATAGTAATAATGAAATAACAATCATTGTAAAATAATATGTTAATAAAGGAGTAGTATAAAAAATATAAATACTTTACATATATAAGATTGTCTGAACCAAAGTATTGATTTGTAATATTTCTATATATACATATATTTTTTCATAATGTAATATTTCTATTCACTACAATTACAACAGGTCTTTGTATTTTGAAAACCATGTATGATATCTAATTATCTATGTCACATTTTGCAACTGTCCTTTTTTTTCTTTTTTCTTTTTTCTTTTTTTTTTTTTTTGAGCCTCAATGAATTTAGCGATGCATTAGTCAAGATTCAAATAGTACGTCAACGTTGACAAAAAAGTACAGAAAATAAAAATTGAGTGACGGTGCATTAGTCAAGATTCAAATAGTATGTCAACGTTCACAAAAAAAGTACAGAAAAGAAAAATTGCACAAAATGAGTTCATAAAATTACAGGAATAAATTTAAATAAATAAATTAAAAAAAAATGAAGAAGAAGAAGAAGATAATAAAATGAGCGAATTTTGAAAGGAAAAAATGTAGAGTCTGATTGACGGAGGAAATATAACTTTTCTACAAAACATTTCAAATAATAATAATAATAAAAGAAAAATAAATCATTACGGAACTAAAGGAAAATTTGTGCATGAGTGGCAGATTTGAAAATCAAATTGCATATATATATATATATATATATATTACCCTGTATGATTGTTGGCCGCAAAAACCATGCTTGTTTCCCGATACTGGCCTTCCTCTATTATCATAGACAACTTGGATGGATCCAATTTCCGGTCCGACCGAGTATATAATTACTTCCCTTACCGTGCTATAAGTTCGGTCATTCCATTGATTACCAGATTCACGAGAACCATATGGTCCAAAACGAACTGTCTGCCCATTCCCCATGTAGTCCTGATAAGTTTAGTACATGAAAAAGCAATTACATAAAAATTATAAAAAATAAAAATAAAAATAAAAAAAAGGGATATATGTGGGTGTGGGTGTGGGTGTGGGTGTGGGTGTGTTATATGTGTGTGGAAATACGCAATTCATAACAAAGTAGAAAGGTATAATTCTTTGCAGAGGAATACGGATCCTTAACTAATGAACGAGTTCCCACTGGGATCGAGAGGGAAGTATTTAAGAATATGCATGGTAGAACTGCAAATGAAATTGTTCTCCGTTTCATATTCAGGCAAAATTTGGGAGATCGACAAAAACCCGTATCACAACTAAACATATTCAGGCAGTTGTGTTATTTTGCTATATTTGAAGGCAATTTTGGAAGTAGTAGAATGTTTTTAATAGACGAAAGGTTGGATGACGACAATGACCACCCAAAAATAGCATAGGTGGAGAATATATTTTCTTTTTCTTTTGATAGGTGAATATGAAGAACAATTACTTATTACTCACCTTGCTATAAAATTGCTGCTGATATGTAACGTTTTGAGGATCAATAGAGAAACATAAAACAAAAATAGAATAGAGAAAAAGGTTGCAGATGTTACAGCTAAAAAGATGAATACTTACACACCAAAAGAGAAGAGACCGGAAAGGCTGTCCGATTGACTCAGATATTGAAGCAAATTGTAGGTAGAATTAGAAATCGAAGGAGACAAACAGAGAAAAACTCCAAGAAAGAGCTGTCTAGAACATTAGCTGCTAGAGGAGTCTTGAAACAGAACAGAGAGGGCATGGGTATATATAGCAAAATGCAAAGGAATCATAAGCAATTTTCTGATCAATGCGAAGCTCTCGTCGAGCTCGTCAACTTTGCTTTCTATGGCAAAGTCAAATCTAAATAAAAAATGAAAGATCTAACTTTGAAAACTTAATTTGTAGAGAGAGAATGTTTTGGGTAGAGAGAGAATGAGAGCTGCCCCTTTTTGGAGAGGAAATGGCCAGAAAACTGATGCATAAGGTAATATAAGTGATGAACTTATATAATGTGGGGCCACACTAAG
This sequence comes from Cornus kousa, assembly GCA_025631255.1. NCBI lineage: Eukaryota > Viridiplantae > Streptophyta > Magnoliopsida > Cornales > Cornaceae > Cornus > Cornus kousa. The sequence goes on from JAOTQH010230046.1 coordinate 5,154, forward strand.
TAAAAATATCTCATCTGTAACCGTAATATCCCGTATTTTAAATAAATATAAATATATATATATATATATATATATTTCAGTTAAGTTTGATCGAATACGATACATGTAAGTATCCTTTACATTTTAAAATTTTAAAATAATTCAATAATTTCAAATTATCTCAACTACCGCGTATCACTATCAATTTTAAGTTATATAAGTATTTTGAATAATATTATTTTATTGGTGAAAGAAAATTACCGAGAGAGAAAGCTAGTTAAATGATATTATGTTGTCAATTTGTAGTCAAAAAAAAAAAAATGCGCTAGAGATGAAGGTTTAACGATATTTATCAGGCAAGTTAATGTTACTTTATATACTTGTATATATTTGTAACTTTGCCTATTAATATATAGAAATAATATTTATAGTATGCGTTAACGATATAATAATTAAGAATAATTTCATCATGTGAATGGTTAATGGTAAGAATTTAATCACGTGTGTAATTAGAACCCAGACACATGATATGTTTATGTAGTGGAATCTAATTGGTTGTATTGTTGTGACAATCATTATGGGTCATGGTAGTTACGTAAGGCCTGCATGCATATGTATATATATTATGTGGAACTATTTTAACCTGTTGTCATATATATATATATATATATATATATCATGACGATGGGAATTAATAATTGATGCTCTCTGTTCATGCATGCTATTATATGTATAAGAATAGATAAAGGTGGGTCATCATGTAGGATTTGAGGTCATGGTAAATAAAAACTGAAGATCTTGAATTATTTGTATTAAGTTAACAGAATTAAAATCCCACGAATTTAATAAGTTGTGATATAGAATTTTGAGTCAATTTGAGGTTAGAATGATATTATATATATATATATATGTATATATATACATACATATTCACTTTAATACGTGATTAAGTGGATTAGCATATTAACATGTGAGTACAATTTATATATATGGAATGAAATTGGAAAAGGAAGTTTTAAGAATATATAAATATATATTTATTGAAATTAGTTTTTTCACTAGTGCTTAAGACCAATATTGGGTCATGTGATTCTCACTCTCGACATTAATGGTGAGTAGTGGTGGGCCAGCATCACAAAATAATATAATTAATAATTATTTTGTTAGTTATTATTAAATTGTGTGATGAGTAAGAAATATAAATAGTATTAATGCTTCAAAAATTATGAAAACTTGCAGAATATTATATTTCTGTATATTGAATCTAGTTTTGTTAAAATTCAAATTTTAAATGATATTTGGGTAGGTTTACCAAATTAAACCCTGAAAAAGTATTATTTTCTCAACACTACAAGGGAGAGTACGAAAAACTATTAAGAGTTTAATTCTGAAATTTTGCAGGGTATTATATCTAATGTCAGGCTATGTTCAGAAATTTTGAACTCTTTCTAGTTGGGTCATTAGGGTTCTGTTTTTAAATTAAAATTGTATTTAGGTGTATTAATTATTAATTTAAATTATTAATTAATAATGTCTTTTATAATTCACCATAATTAATAATTAATTGATGAGTTTGGATTAGTCAGAGGGGTAGGCAGGGACTGACCCTGTGATGACTTTTTGGTATGGTCAAGGATCTGCCAATTTTGGAGTGCACTATCCTTTTATTATGGCCATGGGTCTAATGATTCCTTATTGTGTAGTCGTGATCAGGATCATCTGGGGAGTAGATGTAGAACCCAGCCACACATGTGTTTTCGATAGTTCAGGATTATACGATTCATGCCACTTTATTGGATGGGAGCCCGGGGCTCATATAAGATATGTGGATTTACTAAAAGTAAATGATGGTTATTTATTGAGTTTATAATTAACTAGAGTTAAGCATTTTTTTTAATGCACTTATTTAAGTTGCTTATATATATGGGAATACAAGGTAAGGTTAGCTTGCTGAACAATGATTGTGTTTAGCATTTCTTGCTGAGCTTGTGAGCTCACCTCATTATAACATTTCAGGTACATGTTGAGTAAGAACGTGGTGGATCATATGGTAGCGATAGATATTAACTCATTGCGCATTTATTTATTTTTGCTCAATTTTCCTTTATTATGATCATTGTAATAAAGTTAATGTTTTGTGAAACTTTGTTGAGTTGACTCAGTGGTCATTAATGTTTTATTATGTTAAAGGGAATTTCACCTCAATATATTATTTGGTATATGTTTGCTAGACACTCATGTTTAATAAATTGGATGATGGAGATTCATTATAGTTATTTTTTTAGTGGATGTATGTTACAATTGGTGGAAGTCATACTTCAGATTTTACATATAGGACAAAGAGTCCTTATGTTAAAATTTGGGGTGTAACAATTTGGTATCAAAGCCTAGGTTAAGAATTACTTGGCTAAGAAAAGTGATAGTAAGAATAGGAGTATATGGTTATACGAATTATCTGCTCTCTTACCATGCTCCAGTTTAAAGTACAATTACATGTGAGACTTATCATTGACATTCTTTACTGAAAATAGGATGTCTTGAGCTGGAAGAAGCAGAGGTCAAGGAGGTGCCGGTTGTGGTGGTGTTGACCATGACAATGTTCAGTTGGAGGATGCACCTTATGCGCCGAATCCTATAATTGGATTTATCAGAGATATACGCAAATTGGAAGCTGTTGAATTTGTCAGACCTATCGATCCACTTGATGCTGAGAAATGGATTGAAGATATAGAGAAATATTTTGAGATGATGGACTGCACTGAGGTACAAAAGAGGAAGATTGGTGCTTTCCTCTTGTCTGGTGATGAGAGCCAGTGGTGGCAGTCAAAGACCAAGATGGTTGTGGACATTGCAGCTATGACATGTGACAATTTTAAAACTCGGTTCAACGATAAATACTTTTCACTAGCAGTGAAAGAGAAGAAGGCAATTGAGTTCATACAGCTGGAACAGAATAGTGATATGTCAGTCAATGAGTACGAGAAGAAGTTTACAGAGCTATCCTAATTCGCCCCTCAAATTGTTGCGAATGAGTTACACAAGGTTGGAAAGTTCAAGCGAGGGTTGATCTCTCATGTAAAGAAATTTGTGGTGGGTCATCATTTATGACAGTTATGCTAAAGTGATGGAATGTGCTATGGTGATAGAGTAGAATAAAAACATTATATTTCAAAAATAGAAAGAACATAAAGCAGAACAGAAAGGTAAGGGGGCTTGCAGCTCTCAACAAAATCAGAGGGGTCAGCAGCAGCAGACTCAGAGGAACTGGCCGGGTCAGTCTTGGCAAAGAGCCAGACAAAATTAGAAATCAGGAAAATGCTAGAGAGTAAGTAAATGTGATCATTCCACAGCTTTAGTACCAGCCACACCTCATGATGCACAACCACATCAGTTCATCGGGCATTGTTACAATTGTCGTGAGCAATGACATTTGGCTCATAATTGTCCCAAGCCTCACAAGGATAACTAACAGAGAGGTTAGGCACCACAGGAGCAAGAGGGAGTAAGGGTTTAAGCAATTGTTCCAGATGGAAGACAAGATCGTGCATCACCAGCAGTGGAAGGTACACTTACTATTTATGGAAGCATATCTAGAGTACTATTTAATTCAGGTTCTTCATATTCTTTTATTACACTATCATTTATGAACATACTGGGATTAGAACCTAAACATATGAGTAATGCCCTATATATTACAACTCCTCTCGGAAGCGCGATGACACTTGATAGACTATGTCGTGTTTGTCATGTTACAATTGGGGAGTTCGAGTATCCTGTTGATTTGATAATATTACGGATGAGGGACTTTGACGCTATTTTGGGTATGGATTGGTTGGCTAGATATCATGCTTAATTGGACTATCATAAAAGGATTATTGTATTATCAGTTCTGGGAAAGTTACCTTCTCGGTATAAATGTGCGGAGTTCGAGGGCACTATTACTATAGGATTTCTGGCCCACATTGAGGTGGTTGAGCAACGTATGACTATAAAGCAACGTGTGACTATAAAGTAGTTGCCTATAGTGTCAGAGTATACAGATGTATTCTAGGATATTCTGAGTTTGCCTCCTAAGAGGGCAGTGGATTTCTGCATTGACCTCAATCCTGGTATTTCATCTATCTCTAGGGCACCCTATAGAATGACGCCAGTTGAATTGAGCGAGTTAAAGAAGCAGACTCAAGAGTTGCAAGATCGGGAGTTTATTCGACCTAGCATATCATCTTGGGGAGCACGTGTTCTATTTATCAAGAAGAAGGATGGGTCACTTCGCTTATGTGTTAACTACCGTGCACTGAATATGGTCACTACTAAGAACAAGTACCCATTGCGAAGCATTGATGATTTATTTGATCAACTCAGAGAGGCGCAGTTGTTCTCTAAGATTAACTTGAGGACTGGTTACCATCAGCTAAGGATTAGGGATGAGGATATTACTAAAACTGCCTTCAGGACTCATTATAGCCTCTATGAGTTTTTAGTCATGCCTTTTGGGTTGACTAACGCTCCGGCAGCTTTTATGGATTTAATAAACCAAGTGTTTTGACCTTACTTGGATCAGTTTGTTGTGGTATTTGTTGATGACAATCTGATATATTCCAAGACTAAGGAGGAGCATGAAAGACACTTAAGCATTACACTTCAGACTTTGCGTGAGAATTAACTCTATGCCAAGTTTGAGAAGTATGACTTTTGGCAAAGCAGATTCAATTTTTGGGGCATATGATCTCTAAGAGTGGAGTTTCAGTGGATTCTGCTAAGGTAGAGGCTATGATTAGTTAGAAACAGCCTACTACTATCACTGAGATTTGTAGCTTCTTGGGACTGATAGGATATTACAACACTTCATTGAGAGTTTCTTCAAGATTGCTTCACCATTGACCCATTTGACTCGAAAGGATGTGAAGTTCATTTAAGATCACTACTGTGAGAAGGCATTTGAGGAGCTGAAGAAACGATTGACTTCAACACCAATTCTTTCCATTCCTGTTAGTGATGAGAGATTTGTGATCTACACAGATGTACCACATCAGGGTCTTTGCTGTGTTTTGAGGCAAGAAGGTAAGGTGGTAACATATGTCTCTAGGTAGCTTAAGCCACATGAGCAGAATTACCCTATACACGACTTGGAGTTGGCAGCAGTGGTTCTTGCATTGAAGGTATGGAGGCATTACTTGTATGGTGTGAAATTTGAGTCATTCTCTGATCATAAAAGCCTTAAGTACCTCTACACTTAGAAAAAGTTGAATATGAGGCAACGTAGGTGGATGGAGAAGATAAAGGATTTTGATATGACCCTTCAATATCATCCAGGGAAGGCGAATGTGGTAGCAGATGCCTTGAGCCACAAACTAAGAAGATTAGTTGTCTTTATGATGATTCAGGAGTGGATGATGTTAGAGGCATTGGCAGAGTTCTCTATTATACCGAGTTCTAAGAGTACATTGGCTTTTCTTTATAATTTGACTGTACAACCGTCTTTGATCAACCGAATCATCTATGCTCAGACTTAGGATAACAGGTTACAAACTGAAGCAGTCAGGCTGCCAAAGATATGGATAATGTCTACTAAACATATGGAGCTGATAGTGGTATGAGATTTCGAGATAGGCTATATATTCCAAACTTAGCAGACCTCAAGAGAGAGATTTTAAAGGAGGCACACCACTCTACGTACACAGTACAGCCATGTGGCACTAAGATGTATTATGATTTTAAGAAGCAGTTCTGGTGGGAAGGCATGAAACGTGATGTAGTAGAGTTTGTGTTTAGATGTCTCATTTGTCAGTGAGTAAAGGCTGAGCATAAGAGATCAATAGGACTACTACAATCTTTGCCCATGCTTGAGTGAAAATAGGAGCATGTGACGATAGATTTTGTTATAAGGTTACCGAGGTCGATACTTAATCATGATACAGTGTGGGTGATAGTGGACTAATTAACAAAATCAGCTCATTTTCTACCCATTTGAGCTACAGATACTGTAAAAGGAATTGTGTAAGATCTACGTCAAAGACATAGTTAAGCTCCAAAAAGTGTCAGTGTCTAATGTTTTAGATTGTGATCCTCATTTTTCATCTTGATTTTGGAATAGTTTTCATGCAACTTTTGGTTCTCATTTGAGTTTGAATACTACTTTTCATCCTAAAACCGATGGCCAGTCCGAGAGGGTTATTCAGGTGTTGAAGGATATGCTTCGTGCTTATATATTAGATTTTTGGGGCAGTTAGGAGGATCACATTCCACTCATTGAGTTTGCTTATAATAACAGCTATTAGGCTAGCATTGGCATGGCACTGTATGAGGCACTTTATGGTAGACCTTGTCGTTCACCTGTATGTTGGACTGAGGTTGGTGATTATAATGTTTTAGGGTAGAGTTGGTGCAAAAAACTACAGAGAAGGTTGCCATCATTCGACATCGACTTCATACAGCTCAGAGTTGACAGAAGAGTGATGTAGATCGAAGCCGTCGAGCTTAGGAGTTTAGTGTGGGAGACTTGGTGCTTTTAAAAGTCTCACCGATGAAGGGGGTTACAAGATTTGGTAGGAAGAAAGGGAAACTAGCTCCTCGATTTATTAAACCTTTTGAGGTCACATAGAGGATTGGGAAAGTGGCCTATAGATTGGCTCTACCACCTAGACTATCATCTTTTCATAATGTTTTTCATGTCTTTATATTAAGGAGGTGCTTGAGGGATGAGACTCAGGTCATTAACTGCACAGAGGTTCGGTTGCATCCTAATGTAACCTATGTTGAGATGCATGTTCGCATCATTGACCGTATGTTGAAAAGTTGAGACGAGCAGAGATATCGTTAGTGAAGGTACAATAGAATCATCAAGACAAGAGATAGGCTACTTGGGATCTAGAGTCAGAAATTATAAAAAAAAATTGCCCACATCTCTTCGAATAAGGTATGTAAATTTCGAGGATGAAATTTCTTTTAAGGAGGGTATGATGTAATTCCCGTATTTTATAAATATATATAGATATAGATATAGATATAGATATAGATATATTTTAGTTAAGTTGGATCAGGATAGGAGAGATATAAGTATCCTTTACATTTTTAAATTTTAAAATAATTCAAGAATCCCAGATTATCTCAACTAACGTGTATCACTATCCTTTTTAAGTCACGTTATAATATACATATATACACTAAACACATTACATCCACTCATTTACACATACAATCACATAATTGTACATCAAATAATAATGCCTGAAATGCAATGACGGCAAAACATAATCCCCGTCCACCACAACTCCGGTTGTAAGTCCCTCTTAGAACCTCCCGGCCCGAAAACTGAAAAATGCCAAAACAGTAACTAATGCATTTTCAAGAGTCCTGAACTCGAGGAAATGCCCTAACTAACTCTCAGATCCCATCCGGCACATCCCACAATGTCCAATACACAAAATGAGGCAAGTTTTGAAATAATCTAAAAAAATCAAAAAAATTCAGAAAATGAAAAATAGGAAAAATCAGAAACATTACAACTTGGTATAATTCTAAACAGACTATGAAAGAAAATCAGAACAGGAAACAAAAGTTACTAAAACCTGTCTAAAGCCTTGAACCGGTTCAAAAAAGGTTGAACCAATTCAAGATGGTTAGTGGATTTTCAAAGCAAGCTTTGAATGTCTTGAATCGGTTCCAAAGATCTTGAACCGGTTCAAGATGACCAGTCTTGAATCCTGAAGGTTGAAACTTGAAAAACATTATCTTGGTAAGTTCTGAAAATATACCAAGTGTCCTAACCTTCTTGGATCACTTCATAAAGTGTTGCTTTTTCCTTTCTTAATGATCTCAGCGTAGTATTTTTGAACAATTTTCTGATTCCGCAGTCAATGTCGATCCTGATATGTAACTTGTAATTACAACTCGACTAGGACTTGTTTTGATATCGAATATTACTAGTTACAAAATTTATATCTCACAAAGTTCTCCAGTATTCCCTTTCCTCTCTGTGGCAGTAGCCACCAAGACGAAGAAGAAGAATGCCAAAGCGATTTGAAGAAGAAGAAAGGCCAAACCCGTTTTAGTCATTTCACAAAATATTATTTTTTATACATATATTATAAATGTGTTCCTAGGAGCATTTTAGTCTAATTATATCATAAATGTGTAAAAAGGAACTATTTGCACAAATATCATAGTTTAGGGTTGTTTTTTTTCATGTGAGGGGTGCAATATGCATTGTAAGCATACTATAAGGGTATTTATTGCACTTGACCCTTTTATAAACAATCATTTAACTTTCTTTTAGGCTTATCAAACAATTCATTTTGGAGCTAGGTTCTCATTCTTCCGGAAATGGAATTGAAAAAATAACTATACCACCCTTGTCTATTATTGAAGTGGACCACATTCGACTAAGGACCCACCCAATATTCTTATCATGTCCCAATTTAATTTGGATCTAAATTTTGATAGCCACCTTTTGTCTCCCGTGATTTTTCTAATCCTATTTGGTCTTTCATTCCAGGAATCTCCAAATCATGGATAGCATGAATTTTTGTCCACTCGAAAAGAAGAAATTTTACCCATTCACTAGATAAATTTGTAACCAAGTAATGTAATAGAATAATAACATTTGTCAAATAATAACATTAGGTTCTCATTCTTCCAAAAATGGATTTGATGATGCAAGATTCGATCACAACCCAGAACGATGTCGTAACCTGTAGAGAAGAGAAAAAAGTGATCGGAAAGGCACCGGTGCAGTACCAGCCTAAGAGTTTCCGACGGTCAAGTTAGTCCAGGACCAGGAAGATGAATGGACTCTGTTAGGGATATTTTGCATACCTTTTAAATTGGCTAACTACCCTTTTTATAGGGTAGTTATAGTATTTAACAAGGGAATTAATTTCTCCTTTCTTGTTTAATACGGATCGTAGAATTACTCCTTATCCATATCGCTTTATTGATTGTAGCTTATCCAACTCCCTGACTCCTGTGTCTATTAGAGTCCGTGTTAGATTGTAGAGTTTGTATCATCAGTTATCCCCTATTCTCATGTTTGGATTTCAAACTTAGAAAATGTAAGTTGTTCGGTACGTGAAAGGTTAGTAGAAAAATCATAAAAAATATATATATAAATAATATCTAACTAATATGTTACAGTATTAATGTATACATTTATATTTTATTGTTTTTGTCTTATATAAGAACTTTTAGTATAAATATATAACAATATATATATATATTGATTACATTGGAGCATATGTGGCCCCTTTTTATTTTTTTTATTAAAATGAAGTGATGGTGTATTGAAGTACTGAACAAGTACTTGGTGCAACATGCCAGGATAACAAGCAAACAAGCTACGTGTTTAGTAGTCCAATGTTATAGTTGAACAAGACAATATGCCCAATAAACAAGCAAACAAGCGTGTGTGGTATAATGTTTTGTAGATGACCAAAAACTAAATATAAAGTAGGCATTTTTTTTTTCCTTGCATCTCATAGTTGTTTTTTGTTGGAGTGTACAAAAAACTACGTGCTTCCCGGCCGTAACCAAACAATACCCATTTAACGGTCAAAATTGTCCATTGTCCAAATAATCACGTAGCTTAACGCACCTGTAGTAGTTGGAATAAGTGCTTGTGCAAGCGCATGTGTAGTTGGTTACTATGCCTGGAATTGTGTGTCTCTTGTAACAAACCTTTTCTTTTTTTATTTTTTAAACTTGTAAAATTTAGCTTTTCCAGAGTATAGGTACTTGTAGATAGCTTGTAACTTGTAGGAACAAGCCTGTTGTTGGCTTGTACTAAGAACAAATAGCCGTTTGAATTTTATTACTCCTTGTTTGTAGATAACTGCACTGCTAGTTATGACAGCTGCAACCTTGCTCCTTGCCCTACGTCTTGTAAAACAATAGTCTATAGTGTTGTCTTGTTTTGTCAGTCTGTTAGCACAATACAAAGTTAGCAAGAGATAAGAATACTCTTTTCTAAGGTTCATATTTCTAACATTCATGTTTCCATCCGTTGCAACATTTAAATTTCTCTATAAATAAGGCAGTTGATTATCTTTAAAGAATCTACAAGTCACCCCATATTGTCTTGACCTTTCCTTTCTTCTCTTTTCATTTGTTGGTCTTTTGGTAATATGGACACCCTTGTTTAATAAGATGGTGTACAACCCTCTATTCAACAAAATGTTATTGAGCGTGATATCAATGGCAAAGCTCTTCCGGTTAGACCAGAGATGGCAGTTTCTACTATGACTAGCGAAAAAATTGTCTGCTTAAAACTCAGACACTTTTTTTTGAAAAATATTGCCCTTCGCTGCGCAGAGCCTCACGAGAGGTCTTACGACATCCCTCAAGGCATGCAAACTTGTTTTTTTGAGACTACGTTTGAATGTGGCCTGCACTTCCTCTTGTTCAAGTTTGCCAAAGAAATACTCCAACTTTTCTCTATCGCTTCTTGCCAACTTACCCCCAATGCTTAGAGGACAGTGACCGGGTGCACAATTCTCTGGTACTTGTGTGGGAATCCACCTTTGACACTAAAAGAATTTTTATCTTGTTATCGCCATTGGATGCAACAGCACAGAGACTGGATTAACTTTGCATATGATGAAAAGAAAGGGGCTCTGCTTCTTGATTTTTCACAGTATGACAAAGAATGGTGGTTGAAATTATTCTTTGCATCAGGCAATGGGTGGGAATTTTACACAAACGCCAGCAAAGAAGAAAAATAGTCACGGGTGCAACGCAAATGGGGTAAAATTGACTTCACCAGTAAGTTAACTCTGTTTACTTTTATAACAACCTCTTATACTTGTTATCCCTTTATTGGCTTATTTGCATTTTATTGGCAGTGTTGAAAGATAAGAACACCCTTAGCGACATTGAGAATGCCCATGTAATGAAGGCCCTCAACTACCATAGCAGAAGTTGGAGCCAAGTGGTAAATTCTGAGACCCTTGCGCTTCTCACATCAATAGATCATAGCATTCCACCACCATACTTAACGGAGAGAGGTAATTTCTTTTCTTTTTCACGACTGGCATATATGTTGTACATAATTTATTCTCTCAATACTCCTTGGTCTTGTAGGCATGCCAGCATCACTTGGCCAGGGTGTTAGCCCTTTGTCTTCACCTAGTAGCAGAAGCAAAAGGAATAACACGAAACAAAGGGTCACCGTTGAAGCTTCTTCATCGTAGATGGAACCTGAACCAACTATTCCTGCCTTTCCTCCTAGGGTTCCTAAGCAAACACTATTTTAATCGATGAAAGGGGGGAATCCCTTTTGTAACCCCTTTTAGTCTCTTCTTGCCTAAGGATGTCTGTCCAAAAGCAAGACAAATTTTGTAAATGCACAACCGTTAAGGAGCCAGACGACTTTTGTAGATGTGCAACCGTTCAGGAGCCAGACGACTTTTGCAGATGCACAACCATTTGAGAGCCAGACAACTTTTGTTAATGCACAACCGACCTTTCCAATGGTACAATTTAATTCGGTAGCATCACAATCTTACCCTACAGCCCTAATGTTAATCCTTAGAGATCCTGGTTTCACCGTAGACAGGATAGACTTGTTTGTATTGCCTGAAGACTTGCATACTCTGGATGCTTTCCAAATTCTAATTGTCTTGCAACATAGAATGCATGAATTATGTTGTGTAAGTATTTTATATGTGTCTTATATAACTTTATCTTACATAATACAATCTCACTCTCTCTTACTTACTATTATAGTGCGCTTCCATGTTTATGAATGTTGCGCACCGAGCTATTACCGCTGAAACGATAATGGAAAGAGCAAAGGCTTACCATACCTCCGAAATTCATTCATTCAATTCAGCTTATGCACAAAACTTAGCTGAAACGTCAAGAGAGAGAGAGAGAGCTCCTGGTTCGAGCAGAGGCTGTCAAGAAAAACCTAACTCAAAAGTTAAAAGAAGCATAGACAGGTCTTAACTTGCGTGTGGTAGAGCTTAACGCTGAAATGTCCACCAAACTTACAGTTGAGGGAGGACGTACTGTTGTAAGGTTCAAAGACTCTGCGTAATATGCATTTTATGGAGCACAGATCTTTAATAGCGGCTTTGAGCATTTTCGATCCCTCGCTTATGAAGAATATTCAGACAAGGATTTCAATATCTTTAAGGCTTTCCCGACTACTTCCCCACAGGACACCATAGGTGCAGATGAAGAGGATGAGGACGAAGAGTAGTTTTATGTTTAAGGCTCCACCCTTTATGTAATTTCAATTTTTCCTATCTTTATTGTTGAATATTGCCTTTTCAAATATCATATCCTATCTTTTAAAAATATTTGCTTTGTATGTTAAAATGTGAGAAACTTTATTAAGATTCCATATCAGACGTGATATTGGCTTTAGGTTTTATTTAACCAAGCCCCTGTAGTTCGGGAAACTTATCAATATCCCTTATGGTGCGAGAACGTTAATTATATTTATTCACGAGTCCTTACAATACAAGACAACTTTATCGTCTCTTGTAGTTTTGAGACGTTAATTACGGGATTCATTTAGCCCGGGGCCTTATAATATAGGACACTTTTTACAATCCCTTATAATACGGGGACGTTGATTACGGGAATCATTCAGCCTAGGTCCTTGGTATACATGACACTTTTTATCATCCCTTGTAGAACTGGGACATTAATTACGGGATTCATTTAGCCCGGGTCCTTATAATATAGAACACTTTTGATCATCCCTTGTAAGACGGGGACATTAAAAACAAAAATAAAAATAAAGATCTTCGGTCAAAAGTGGATGTAACTAGAAAGAATTTTGTTAAAAACTATCATCTGCCTTGAGGCTTATTGAAAATAAAAGTCTTAAGTTGAGAATCAATACGAAACTAACATTAAACATCACAAGAATTAAAAACTAACATTAATATTGAATCATATCTTTACTGATAGTTTTTCCTCAGCTGCTCTGCATTCCAAGGGTGGTCAAGTTGCCTTTCTCCTAATGTCTCTAGCCAATAAGTGGCTTGTCTTCTTGTACGAAAAACCCTATAAGGGCCTTCCCAATTAGGGGCAAGTTTGCCTTCCTAGGTTCCTTAGTTGCCTGAGTCACCCTACGTATGACGAGGTCTCCGGGTTGGAACTTTCTTTCCTTTACATGAGAGTTATAATATCGAGACATTATTTGTTGATAGGCTGCAACTCTAATTTGAGCTCGTTCCCATCTCTCTTCGATTAAGTCCAAGTTAACAGCCAATTTTCTTTCATTATGGAGTTGGTCGTAATGTTTAGTTCTGAAACTTGGTACACTAGTTTCCACTGGAATTACAACTTTGCTCCTGAAGGCTAAGAGAAACGGAGTTTCACGTGTTGGTGTTTTTGATATAGTTCTGTAAGCCCAGAACACCCTGGGCAGCTCCTCCGGCCACCCTCCTTTTGCCTTCACAAGTCGCTTCTTAATTAAACTGAGTATTATTATGTTGGCCACTTCCGCTTGCCTATTGGCTTACGGATGCCCTGGTGATGAGTAATGATTTTTTATTTCTGTAATACCCCTAATTTTAAGAGGATAGTCCTGGTATTTAATTAATTGTTAAATTCCATTTTTATGTGTTTAATTGTGCATTTGCCTGTTTATTTGAATTATTTGATGAATTATTTTATTTAATTACATTTTTCTTTTTCCTTAACTAAATTAATTGTATTATTTGTTTTCTATCATCGAAGTAATTGTTTTAATTGTTTAAATACATTAATTAGATTACTTGTTTTAATTGATTAATTGGTTTTTAAGTATAATTAGGGTTTTATATTCTTTTAGGTAGTCACGGTTTTTATTTAGCCAACTTGGTTCTGTAGGGTTTTATATTTTTCATTTTTAGGTAGTCACAGTTTTTATTTAGCCAACTTGGTTCTGTAGGGTTTTATATTTTTTGTTTCATACTCTTCATATAATTAGGACTATGGTTTGTGTTTAAAAGTATATATATATACAACATTAAACGTCAGTATAGGGTTACAAACAAACCCTATTAACGTAGTGAGAGGTAAGGAGAAACAGAGAGTGAACTTGAGATACTATCAGAAGGGTTCAAGGAGTATGGGACAGATTGATTCTGGGTTGAACCAAGAGCAACGGAAGTGTTGAACGGCAGTCTAGGAGGTCGTCAAACAATTCAGAAAACGGAGGTCTAAGGTTTTGAACAGAAACCTAAAGGCAAGTCTCTATTATGTCTCTTTCACTTAAACCTGTGTTCTGTGCATGCCTAGCTAGACTACAGGGGTTTAATTAATGCTAAAACGGAATAGTCATGCATGTTTAATCGGACTAAATAGAGAGTTTCATAATTATATATTATTGTTCGTGATTTATTTATTATTAGATTCTTATGTATGAACTGTTGTTTAAGTTAAATCTTTGCTGACTAAAACACTTAAAATAATTTAATATGGACGTATGGGAGTTAGGTTGAAGCTTAGAGGCCTTAACAATGAAGTTTTAAGGTTTATAGAGGTTGAACAGACGAAGAAGACGACTTTAGCACCAACAGAGCCGACTAAGTTAGAACTTAGCCTGCTCAGTTGGCAACTTAGCCTGCTCAGTTGTAACCGAGCCTACTCAGTTGGACCGCAACCATCTTTTTTTTCTGTTTTAATTGCCCAGAATTTGTGTTTTAACTATTTTAAAGCATTGTTTGGACTATACAGGGTATTTCTACTTCATTTAAACTATTTTAAATGATGTATATGATTGGCATAGACCTGAACAATTATGAGGAAACATTAATTCATAATTAGACTAAGGAATAATGCAGGATGAACCTAAGAGAAAAGCTAGTAGATTGCGCACTGTTTGGTTAATTAAATTACTTGCCAGAATTTGGAGCTTCTGTTATATAAATTAATATTGTTTAATCACATCTAAACAGTGTTATAGGTATAGTAAATTACTTGAAATCAACTATGCTTAGTTTGAAATAAATTGGTATTTAATTTCTATTAATTGTATCAATTGATGAGTACTGAAAAGTGTGCATTTAAAACCATTAAGCTTAGGTATTCTAGAACCTTTATCTATCTTTCTTTACCATTTTAGATTAATTTTGTGTTATTTTTATTTTCAGGCACTTATCTCGAAAATAAGCTAACTCAGCCAAATAAAAGCTTAAAGGAAGCAATTTTGAGATAAATCAAAGAAAGGAGCAAAGTGGAGAAAGAAAGAAGCAAAAAGGAGCAAGAGGGTGCCATTCTGGATTTTTAATAGATCCAAGTCAAGGTTCGATCAATTGAACATTAATTGATCTCAACACTTCATGATAGATCCAAACCTTGACCCCAAAGCAAAAAGCCAAAGTTCGATCGATCCAACACCATCTTTGATCGATCGAACACCTTTGTCCTCATTCAAATGATTGATCTTATCTGTTTGTACCACCCCACTAACCACTTTTGTCCTTTTCCCCAAAATATCTCCAAAAATATTTCAGATTTATCTTTTTCTAAAAAGCTCAACTAGTTGGATCGATCCAGCCTTAGTTCGATAGATCCAAGCCAAGCTCAATTGATCCAAGTCCAGGTTCGATCGATCGAACTTCCTCTAGTGCGAAAAAGTTAAAAAGCCAGCTTACTCAATCTGTCCTTTATCCAATCATTGAGGAATATTCTTTGTACGACCCCAGCTTATTTTGTGTGTCATTTGATCTACCTATATAAGGAATATGATTCACCTTTTTAGGGGGGATTGAGATTTCTTGAAGAGATTTAGAGATTATTTGGTATAGGCAACTTTAGAGGCTATTCTTAGTATAGAAGCAAGGAGGAGGCTAAAGACATAAGCTTAGGAGATCTTCATCAACAAGGAGCTGATTTCTTCCATGGAGTTAGCCCTTAAGGGTTGGAGCATCTTCACCATGAGTGGCTAGACATCCTCTTGGGGTTAGAGTTAGCCCTAAGCATGCTTTCTATATCTTGATCTTATGTATTATTGAGGGATTAGTGTTGTAATATATGTTTTGACTATGATTTATATATAGATCTTGTTTATTTTCATGATTTATATGGTTTAATGCTTCCAAGTGATCATTTCATTCTATCCATATGTCTATGTATGCTAGAATAGATGTTCATGTGCTTATTTCTAGCTTTTGTGTTATTGATGCATGTCTATGGGTATTGATGCTATAGATCTAGAGATTGTCAAAACATAGTGCTTAATGAAATGCTCTTGTGATTTACTTGATGGTTCATACTCATTTCTTGATGGATTGTGCCTCTCCCTTAGTTTCATTAGTTTAATTTCATGCTAGTAGCTTAGTTGTAGTGTAATCACCTTAGTAGTTAAATGGGAGGACAATCCAT
Source organism: Cornus kousa (assembly GCA_025631255.1). Lineage (NCBI taxonomy): Eukaryota > Viridiplantae > Streptophyta > Magnoliopsida > Cornales > Cornaceae > Cornus > Cornus kousa. The sequence goes on from JAOTQH010230046.1 coordinate 21,453, forward strand.
GCTTGTTATTTGATGTTCCATACTTTTGAATGCAAGTAGCATATGTCTCTAACCTTGTAAAGTGTTTAGATTGTGAGCTTAATGGAAGGATTAATGGCTTAGTTTGAAATATTGTGCTTTTCAGTATGTTGCTTAAACAATATATGCTTAATTGGTTATCCTTGCTAATTGAATCAACCAAAACACATACACCAATATTGCAACACATAATTTTCCCTCATTAATCATATTCATTAAAGGTATAGAAAAGCTATGCTTAGTGGTGATCTCTAAACCCCAAGATTTCTCTCTCTCTTATTTGCTATTTATTGCATTCAATTGTCTACTTAGTTTAATTTGCTCTCAAGTATAATTCAACCAACCAACCACTCTTTTGATCATTTGACCTGCTAACCCTAATCCCGTTTCCACAACACAATACGACCCACTAATCCCTTGGGATGATCCTTACTTGCCCTAGCTATATTTTTAGTGAAGGTAGTAGTGGCAAATTATAAATGTAAAACTTGGCCCTCAGCTCTTTAGCACACACTCTTTCAAGTGTTGGTTTTATGATGGACCAGTCACCCTTGCTACTACCCTCACTTGTTTTATAAGCCTTAGTAAAAGCAAGTCCCGTGACAAAAGCTTCACTACAAGCAATCTTCTGTGGCTCTAATTGTGCCTTAGTGTTCACTTTCTCAACACCAGAACCTGAAAATCCACCCTTACCACTGTCAACAATTTTTGTACTAGCCTTAGCAGTATAAACAAGCCCCTTAACTAAGGCTTCCTCAATAACCTGTTGTGACTCTTCCAGAGTTTCCTTTAAATTATCTTCCTTAGAACCCTCTTCCTTAAGTATAGTTAGATCATAAACAATCCTAATTGGGCTAACAACCCTTTCAACATTCTGCTGGATAGGCCCCTGCATAGGATTTAACTTTCCTTGATCTATACTAACTATATCCAGGTCCTCAACAACCTTTGCATCTCTATGAATCTCTAATATAGCTTCTAGATCATCACCAAGCAAAGAGAAAGGATTGGATACCTCCAAAGTAGTAGCTTTACCCAGATGTCCTGGCATGGCAGTTCCTTTTAAACCTCGTTGAGGCATTTCATCAACAACCTGCACGGCATCTTCATTGTCCTCCAGTTTTCCTTTCTGTTTAATCACCCATCTGTCTATGGTTTTCTTCATCTTGGCTGGGATAACTTTCTTTGGGTAATGATCCACCACATGATCAATCTTTTTTACACAGAGAGCAAACACGAGGCTTCCACTTATATTCAAAAGTAACATCGCAATCTAATCTGTGCATGTCAACAACCATGTATTTTGGCAATTCTTCAGAGATACCAACCTCAATTATGACACGAACAAATCCTCTTTTGTCTCTATATTTAATCAGATCATCCATATAGATTGGATGTGAGAATAATGAACAAACCTTTGAAACTGATACAACATTATGACAATGCACAGGTAAACATGTATACGAGTCCATATAGGTACCGAGTCCATATAGGTACCGAGTCTAAAGCTTCTCTTTCTAGAATCACATTCTTGTACCATTGTTTCATATTGATCAATCTCCCTTCAAAAGTATAGATTCTTGAAAAAACTTGTTGCACCAAATCTTCATTTTGAAACTGAACACTGAAGAAACTATTTTTTAGATACACCAGTGTAATATTTTTATCCCATTATTTCTCCGCAAACGCCTTGAAATGGTGATAATATGGATGACGTCCCAACACGTAACCCACCACTGATGGATTCTAGTAATCTATCTCGTCTGCTACATCTTCAATGCTAATAGAGACCTTTGATCCACAGCTAAAACTATGATATTGCAAGGTAGTAAAAGTGGAAGAGGAGGAGTTTGGAGAAGCGAAACAACTCCTCTAAGAGAGTTTAGGTTGTGAAAGGGTAGCTTGCTAGCCCGAAAACTTAGCCGATGATAGAAAGGAAGAAGGGTTGCCCTCCTCCATGACGGTAAGCCTCTGTAAAATAGCCTAAGGACATGCAAACCCTAAACCTAAAAATTGTTTTCTAGGAAAAAAATTCTTCACCAATGTGAATGAAAGAGAGAAAAAAAAAATGATGAAAAGAACTAGAAAATAGTCAAGTTCTGGTCTGTACCTAGATTGCTGGAGAATTTAAGTCCTTTGGGGTGTGTTCTGACACCTAATGCCGTAAGACCATCTGGTCTGGGATCATTGGCTGAAAGCTTGTTACACAAGGGGTTTAGGTTGCCTAGATTACTTGAATAATTAGGTTCGGAGGGGTGCTT
>JAOTQH010230064.1:0-13916 GCA_025631255.1 Cornus kousa
GTAACCATACGCCGTTGCCTGCAACCTAACACTATTGTTGCTTGCACTCTGGAGGACGCTCACCTTGCGGACCTTCCCCAGCTTGTGTTTTGCCACCCTTCTGCAGTTCACAAAACCAACAACGTCAGCTAAAGCACAAGACCACTGAGAGGCTTATTCACATTTCCCAGAGGGAATAAACATAACACAATTAGATTATCTTACCTTCCGCCCAGATGAAGGCTAGAATATTTCGATCAAATTACCCAGAAAAACAAAGTATTAGTTAGTATCTTCAAAAATAAAAAAGCCTAGTTTTCAAATTCAAGATAAGAGCACAGGGAGAGGTTTGAATTTTGCTTTTTTCAATTTTTTATCTTTACCTTCTTCTTACTCTTGCTCTCCTCTTCTTCTTCGTCGTCATCCCCGTCATCATCCTCAAATTCTTCGTCTTCATCTTCGTCTTCATCACCATCGTCATCCTCATCATCATCATCATCTATATCTTCAAACTCATCTCCCTGAACAGCCTCCCCCGTAAACCACGAAACAGCATGAGGAATAATTTTGTCCCGAATGGTTGAACTGCATAAAGCACGACAGCAACACATTGTTTAGCAGCATGTAGCAAGGAGTGTCCCTCCCATGTTTAGCAGCATGTAGGAGGATTAGAAAACAATGAAATTAATTTTATTTCCAAGTATCCAAACTCCCAAACAACTAAAAACAAATAAGAGAAAATTCACAACAAACACCACAATCTTCTGTATAATCTAATACAACACAATTGGTATTATGTATCACTTACTCTACCTCCTGCTTCTCAGTAAAAATTTGTCATCAAATCTTACACACAAATTATGTATATGTATTTATATTTAAAGGGAAGCCATAACCATCATCCTCTAAATCTCCTACATGGGACTCCCCCTTTGAAAAGTTTTTTGCCTATTATAAAATGCTAAAAGAATAGAAACTAAAATAAAAATGAAACCCGTCTATAAATGATAAGATAAAAATAATCTATATAAAATAATATAGCAAAATCAATAATACTCCCTTTGTCCCAAAAAAGATGTCATGTTTGGGGAACCTCACCATACATATACACGTATGTTATTTATAAGATTATACCATATATAACACACACCCTTCAAAACTATATTACATACTACCACAGATCACGACCACGACTGAATGGAAAAAAGGCTACTCTTTTTTCCACATATTGCGATGGAGAAAGAAACTCTCAATCTAGATTATGCTCCATTGAATGCAGGTATGATTTTTGATTGCATAGCACAAAGAAAAGGGAAAAAGAAAGTATGGATTTCAATTGGTATTAATCTGGGTTTTGATATAGCTTTTGATGTTTCAAAAGTCATACAGTTACTTTTGTGTGTGTGTCAGGATTCACCGAAATAACATTGTGTGTCAAAATAACATTGTATGCCTCTTTATTAATTAAAATTAAATACTCAAAATGAACTCCTTGAGAGTGTATATAAATGTTTTTATAATAGCCAAAATGATCTTTTTTTTAGTGTGTTGTATGTTCGATTAGAAGACCAACATCGTATTCAAAAGAGTTAAGAGAGCAAAAACCCATGTATAAGAAGAGGCCCATAATTTGTTGAGTATCAAATCATAATGAGATAAGCCATGGATGAATAATCCTGTCAAAACCAGATATTTTGTAGAATTTACAATGTTAATGAGCTTGGTTCTTCATATCATGATGTCATATATACTTATTCAAGTACATCTATACAAAGATGTGAATCAATCAGATAATACCTAGATTGTTGCTATGCTTCAACAAGAAAATCTATTGACAAGTTCTCGAGTTTGAATACTACGGATATTCTTGTCATCTAACAGAGGAATTCACAACCCAAACAACTAAAGGCTAAAGCCAAGGAAGAGGAAAAGTTATGACGACTGCCACAACCGGTGTTACTTAGTTTCTCCTCTGCAGTTAACTTAGCATCTGAATTACCAACGGGCCATTAGCCCAATGGTAAAAACTCCTCCCTCAAAAGGGAGGTGGTAAGGGTTCGAGGCCCTTAGCGGGCAGTTTCATAAATGTGTGTGAGTACTTACCTAATGCCGCCACCGCGCCGGGGGGGGGGGATCATTTGAAATTAATTTTGAGTACTTCAGGAAGTTTGCAAGTACAAGTTAATTTAAGAAATTTACTGGTAGTAAATAAATAATAGTATACTTAAACTTTTCAATTCCATGAAGATTAAGGTTGTTATTCTATTCTTAAAATGAGCTCTGTTCTTTTTCTTTTCCCTTTTTTTTTTTTTCATTTTTTCATGCATCACACAAGTTCACTGATAGCTCAATAATTAGGATCGAATATCAATAACTAAAAACAGATCTGACTCACCCAATGTCATAGTCTTGTTCCATTTGATTTTGAAGTTCTTCAGCCTGTTAGTGTACATACATGGTAGAAATTTGTAAGAAAGAGAAATTATCTTAAAAAATCATTTTATAGTGGTGGTCTATATGTTAGCAGAATAAGAGTTTCTGAACTTACAGTATCTTCATCAATATCATCCTCATCCTCAGGAACCTGTGGAGGGTTAAAGAAATTGAAGAAACTCTCACAGTTTTCAGTTTTAGTGATAGGTTTCGCATTCTTTGACCCCTTTTTCGGCTTCTTCTTTAGGATCTTCTGTGTTAAGCATTTACCTGGATGCCATTCGATCTCTGTCCTGCAATGGGATTGACACAATCTCAGCTCTGGTGAAATAGGAAATGAAAATTTTACCATATAACAAGGATAATCAAGTTACCCAATTGCTTTCTCCAGAATAGGTTCATCATCATCAATCATGTGATATGTTTTTGTCAGAACAGAGTTCTTAAAGAAAGGATTAGCATCAAAGAAAAACTCGAGCTTAAAACCCTTAGGATTATCAATCCTACACCATTTGATGTCTTTGAGATACTTGAGAGCCTCTTCATCACGCTCTGAGATCTAAACAAATAGCATCAAACAATTGTTAATTCACTAGACCCAAATAGATAGTAAAAATGATAGCAGTTGTCCTAGGTCTTACTTCCTCGGCCAATACTTCATTAGTCTTCATTGCAGTGATCCAAAAGTTAGGCACACCTTTCTCTGGCATTATACATGTCAGTTCAGTATCAACTTTACGCAAATATTAACAATATTATACATTAGAGAACAGGGGTGAGAGAGAAAAATTCAGAAGGCTCGCAATTAAGTTAATCACCTTCTGTGGCTTTATCCTCTTCTTGGCCCGTGATCGCTTCTTCATTAGTAACTCCCTCAACTTCCACAACACCATTCACAATGTCAAATCTCTGCAATATGTGCAAGAAATTGTTTTAGTTAACCAAAAGAGATAATTTCTTTGGAAATTACCATCAGTTTAATTCTAAAAAATTCGGAAGATTATATATTTTACTCATTAGAAATCTGCACTGAATATAAATAAAAAATCAAAACAAAAGCAGGATCATGATTCTATATGCAAGTCACAAGACTTAATGCCTGCCAACAAACACCACACCTTTGTATATAGAGGTTCATAAAGCTTCTGGTATTTAGCTTCAAGTGCTGCTCTCTCCTCAAAAAATTTTGCCTCTAGCTCATCATGTTGGCTCTGCAAGTTGACAACATATCATACTACAACACAGCACTACAATTCAAAATTCAGCAAATACCCAAAGAAACCACTCGCTTTACAGAACACTTCAATATCAGATGTTCGGTACCATGTGGACCTGAGTCCCACATTGACACAAGATACCCACGGGACTTGAATCACATTGACACCCAATATATCATTGTTACAAATGGATATTTATGAAAATGAATTAAAATCTCCATGAAGAGGCAATGGGAAAAGCCAGCAATACCTTTACAGTATATAATATGATGCTTACATGATTACACAACGATGCATAATTATGGCAAGGATGCTCAAGAAAAGCAACCAGACACATTGGGTTTTAAGAGATCAAATGGTGTTCATAGTTTTTATTTTTAGAACAAGTCTGAATTCCTTGAATTATGGAAAATAGATATGACAACAAAGTTGCTTCAAAGTTCATTTTCATAACTATCGCCAAAACTTCCTCCTTTATTAGAAGCTTCTCAAATTCATTTCCTGTGCCCCAATTTCAAACTTCATGGAGAGGAAAAAACTGCCAAAAACAACATGTTACAAGAAAATTACCTTTCATTCTCAAACATTGTATAAACTATGAGAACATGTTGCCGGAAGTGAATAGAGGTTTTTCCCAGCTTAGGAAAGCTCTCGTGAAAGCCCTTAACGTGTTAGTCAAATTTTGTCTCAGCAGCTCAAGAATGTGTTTTTCCCATATGTTTAACTGAAAATTGTATCGTTCTTCATGCACAAAATAGAGAATGTACGTGTGTAATTAAAACATGGTACACCCGACGTACGCTTATTACACCACAAAAGACGAACGCACTGAAGAATTAAAATGCAAGAGTTTCTCATAGAAAGTAGAGAGGATTAGCAATCAGAATACAAATTCTAGTTTCATTTCAATTATATGTACTACATATTTTTAATATACAACCTTTCATTAATCTACACCTGGAAAATTTAACCCTATTAGATTTCAATTCATTATTTTTATGCTACTGACTGGAAAATCTTCACAAAAGAGGACTATGGAATTTAAAATTTTAAATGGCTATCCTGTGTTCCAATTTGTGTTTTGCCTATAGACAACTTTTTTCTTTGGTGATTTCCTCACATGTTTTATCTAGACCTTATTTATGTGTATATGCATGTATATCCAGTGTGTGGGTGACATAGGTATGTGTGTGTGTGTGTGTGTGTATCTAGTTAATAAGTATACATATTTTATCAAATCTTGATTTGGACTAAAGGCTCCTTCAGTCCTTAATCTTCCTAAGGTGTAAATTGAGTTTGGTTGCACAGTGCCAAGCCAAATTGAACTTGGCTAGACCAAGTTCAGCCAAACATGAACCAGGTCTGAATACTTGCACATTATACTTCACCAAGCCTAACTGAACAAAAGGATAACCATAACTAAACAAGTCATATAACCCCACTATCTGCAAAGCAGTACATCAGTATTTTACATAATAGTCTTTAAAGTTATGGACATCCCAAACTAGCAAACAAAATACGAAAGTAACATGAATGATACCACATGAATGCATGCATGTTTAAGTGCATAGATTGCAACATAAAGGAAGCTCATATATCATATTCTGTAGCATTCAACTGCAACATCTTGAACACATTCAGTACATGAGCATATTGCAAACAATTGTATAAAATGGGTGGAATCGAGGGGAGGGGCTTAACTCATAAAACTAACTGCACCTAACCAATGCTTAGCAACTTCCTATGCATTGAATACCCAGTCACGCAATCATATTGTGGAGCTCAGAATAAAATGCATGCTTTATAACAGCACCACATAATTAACAAACATAATTGAAAGTTTTCAAGTAATATTAAAATACGATATGAAAGCAAACCTGAATCTCTCTCAGAACCTCAACACGCTTCCGGACCTTCGGTGTCAAACTCTCGAGTACATCCGAATGCTGCCCGGCCAAATTCTGAAGCTTATTCTGGAAAAACATATATATATATATCAAACAAATAAACAAAATAAGGAAATACAAAACAACAAAAAACCTTAAAAAAAACATTATTAGTCGTATAACTAGACAAAATAAAATGATCAATGTAATTTCGAAAAAAAAAAACTAACCTTTAGTGCATTAACAAGATCAGCACGATCCTCTGCACTAAGAGCTACATAAAATAAAAAATATAACAAGTTATTTAAGAACTCAATTACACACAATCATACATATAGATAGAGATATTAGGGTTTAGGTTTTGGTATTACCAGCGGCGGCGGCGGGCAGGTTGGAACCGAGATCGGACATGTCGAACTGATCTTTGTTGCTGTTACTCATTTTTTTAAAGCGATTGTATGAAACCCTAGAAAATGAAATGGGGTGAGGAAGGAAAAAGCAATATGATTGGAGACGAAATTGAAGAGAAAGGGAGGGAAAGTATAGAGAGAGAAAGAGGAGGGTTTTTGTGAGAGGAGGGAATGGATTGGGGAGGCGAGAAAAATGAGGTAGAAGTGGGCGGTTCTCTCTCTCTCTGTCTCCCTCGCGTCATGACCTAAGGAAGTTGAAGGATTATATAGTGCCATCTGCAACTGGGGATATTATTGAGTGCTGTACGAACATAAGCCTACTGGTACGTCAAGCCAATAAAATTAAACCAAGTAATTAAAGTATACCAAACCCGGTCCTGTCCAACTTGTCAGAATTTCATACCAACCAAAAAAAACCTTTCAAAATCAAGACATTTTAACATTTGAAATATAAATTAATAAACTTAGTAAGAAAATGGTAACACCTAAAACTATTATATACCTGAAGATGAAATTTTTAGCAATTTTTATTTTTTTTTTATTTTTTTTTTTTTTTCATTTTTTAATTTTTTTTTTTGTGTTGAGGACAAAGGGGGACCACTGCACGCACATATTCTACCTCCAAAGTTTTTCAAAATAAAATAGATAAAATAAAATGTGAAATTCTAAAGTTGTGGCTCCCCTTCTTAGAAATAGAAGGGGGTTCAATCTGGGAAGGGGAACAAGCGTCCTCCTATGAGGGATGATCCTCGTTGATAATTATAAATTCTATCCGCTTCCAAAAAAATATTAAAATTTAGTGATCAAACTTAAACAATATTACTTTAAAGTAACCCTAAATTCAAAAAAATAAATAGTCATCAAAATTAAAACTTAAATGCTAATAAGGGACTAGTTTCACAATTAGGCTGCCATTTTTAAGCGTGCAAAACTCCATACTAGGCTGCCATTGTTCACGAGCCAATCAAATTAGATCAGTCACTTGGCTCAGAAGTCACAAATTAGATCAGTCACTCAGCTCACAAGTCACAAATTTATAATTTCACTCAACTCCTCTCCCATTATTCAAATTTTATATATAGACAAATATATAAAGCTACAAGGTTCTAATTATAGAGGCACAATGATTGAAATTTCTATTACCTTCCCAATAATTATGTTTACAAATAATAGTTCATGCATACTCTTTTGCAAGAAAAAAATTTGTCAAAATATTTGTTTATGATAACTGAATTATGCTCTAGAGTTGCACTCAATTATTCTTTATTTCATCGTTTTTTTGAAATATGTGCTTGTTAAATACTTTAATTGGTTTGATATTCCCTCGGGTTTGGGATTGGGTCTGATCAACCCGTGTCTCGGATCCGAGGAGTATCACAGGAGGTATCAGCCGGAGAATCTAAAGGGTCAGCCGGCCGAAACAACGTTTCAGCGATGCATACTCTCTGTTTTTGCTAAAAATGAACTGTCAGCCGGTTGACACTCCCTAGAGGCTGAAAAATGGTCATTTTTTGGGTACTTAAGGCATCAGGTACCCCCCATGGCATCAATGGTGACCTTAAATTAGTCTCAAACCTATCCCAAATGTTCCTAAAATATGCATTCATTGATAATATGGCATCTAAACATCATGTTTTATCAATTACGTCATTCGTTACTCCATTTCAATATAAAATGATTACAAATTTCGAATGTGCATGTTGTCAAATACCACTCATATAACCAGTAAGGGTATCATTTACACCATTTGAGATATAAATCAATACATGCTTTGAAATATATATTCAAAAATGATTACATGATCTAAATCTATAGTGCAACAAATTAATTTATTCAATGTTCCCACGACAAGTTCTTGAATTTCCTTTGATTCCTTTACATGGACCTTCAAAATGTTAATGAAAGGTGTGAGCATGGAGGCTCGGTAGAAATCGCCTAAGACGTCAACTTTTGACTCCCTTAAGCCACACCACATATAATAGGATAAAAGATAACCGGGGTCATGCATTAGGGTACTTAACATGTTTACAGTATAAAAACAAGTTTATCAATAGCAATCTTATAACTCAAATGCCAATGTGCATGAAATGAAATGAAATGCACAATATTCCCCGACCTTAATCTCTACCGACCCAAACTCACACCGAAAATCGTTAACCGACTTTATCGAGGTAAGATTGATAATTATCCCTAGTTCCAAATCCGACAACTAATTGGGGCCTAGTATCAACTTTTTCACGTACCAAACCGGACCACGCTCCTTCTAGGTTAAGTTAGCACCGGACTCACAAAATTCAGTTCCTTTGTAAAAACTTCTCCTTTTTGCAAAATTTTTTCTTTCAAACCCTTTTTCATTTCCATTCCCTCCATGCAATGCAATGCATCATTTCTCATCTACGTAGCATCAATCTCATTTACAAGACAATAATGGAATTTGTATGGCATTCTCAATGTAAGAGCTATAGACATGGCAATTCGCATAATTTAACTATAAGCATAGCATTCATAACGAAGCAACTATAATCATGGCATTTATACTTCACACAACAACAACATACTTTTTTTAATGCAATCCTGATCATTTCTATCATGTAAGCAATTAACATATAGCATAGAAAAACACTTAATCATTTCATGTAAACATACTTAGAACATAAATATCAAGCTATCATAGGGTGACAAAATGGGTCACAACCTATCAACCCGTCCATATCCGCCCGTTTTTTAATAATTTTGGATGAACCATATTTAAAATGGGTTAAAAATAGGTTAGGTAATTTTTAACCACTTAATTTGAGGGTCAAGATGGGCCCATATTCAACTCATATTTCACCCATCACAAAATAAATACACAACACACATCTCCATATTCAACCCATATTTCACCCATCACATAATAAACACACAACACACATCTATTCTATATTGCATTCAACTCATTTCTCTCTAAAATTCTCTTACTCGCGATCATCTTTCTCTATAAATTTGTCCTTCATCAATCCCCTCTCTCTAAGTTCTCTCTGTAGAAATTTCTTTTCTTTCCTTCACTTCTCTCTCTAAAACGAGTCAATAAATATTGTTGAGTTTGAGATTTTTTTTTTTTATTTGTTATTAAATAAAATTTTAAAACTTTCCAGAAAAAAAAATTTAAAACAAAAATATATAATTTAAAATATATATATATAATATCAATTAATTAAATAATTAAATAATTTTAAATTTTAAATTTTTAAAATTTTTTTTTAAAAAAGTTAAAAAATAACAATTAATGGACCCACTAGTCATAACAGGTTGACCCTATAAATTTTTGACCCGCCCATTTTCAACCCAGCCTAAACCTGCCCATTTGCCACCCCTAACTTTTATCAAGCAACAAGTTATAATCTTGCATTTAAAATATGAATTTCCCTATAAAGATAACCAACATGCTCAGTGAGAAACAGAATATAAAGCATTAGGAAAACCCCTACCTCAAATATGCAAGTCAAACAAGCCCTTATGTGAAGCCTTACTTTTCGAAATCCTCCAAGTGTGTGCAAGGTTAGTCTCAAATGGAAGCTTTTGTTATATGGATCATAACTCCCTTATTGGCCTTCTCTCAAATCCCGCTTTAAACCCCTATAATTTGGCCTTGAAGCTTGAAGTATATGTGTGTATATATGGATATATAGAGAGAAAGGGAGAGTTAGAAAGAGTGCTTGGCCGAGAGAATAAAGAAGGAGGGCATGGTCCCTTATGGTCCTAAGGGTGCCGTGTGTCCACATGTGGGTGGATTTTATTTTATGCTAGGTTACGATAATGTCCTTTATCTTTTACCGCAATACCATGCTTATTCCATAAAATATCTACCTCTAATATATAAATACATGCATATGTATATGCGTGTGAAATGCCAATAACGCCCCTCACTTCAAATGTGAAAACCGGGAGAAGTTTCCGAGCCCAAAAATCGTCCAAACTTTTGAAAAAATATAAAATCAATTTTGTCACCTCTAATTGACTTAAAATAATTAAAATGAACTTCCAAAACCCTCGGCTCAAGAAAATGACCAAAACAGGCCTCGGGGCCCGTGTGGCACACAGACCGAGTCGCCAAAAAAATAATTAAAATAAAAATTCAAAAAATCTAGGACATTACAATAATGCTCGCCTTTTCATTTTTGGCGCTAAAATAAATATCTTGTTTGAAAAGTCAAGGTAATATTTTTATAACATTATCAATTAAACCTTATTAGGTTGAGCTTATAAAAATAAACAATCACATCCACGCGGACCCACTATGGATATTTTGGTAATTCATTCACTACCACTATAAATAAAAAAAAAATACTAAAACTCATCTTTTTACAAAATTAGATTCCGAAAAAGGGACATTTAATTTGGGTAGGAGGGAGTATATTTTTGTATCCACACTATTTTAATTTTTTATATTAAGATAACATATTGAAGTTCTATAAAAAGAATAAAATATATTATAGTTTTTTTTTAAAGGAAATATCAAAACAATAAAATAGAGTCAATAGAGTGTCAATAACATGTAAATATTTTGTTATACTATTAGGTGCGGAGCTTACGCTATTGAGATTGATAAATAAGTTCAGAATAACTCAACAAGTGACTAGTTGTAGCTAGGTGGGCTATTACCTAACCCTTTTGTATCCAATTTATTTTTCATTCGAATTTGATGAGGGACAAATCTCTCCTTATAACACAAGTACTCTAAGATGAAATCGACTATATGCAAATTTGAGAACAACTACAACCAGCGTGAGTTATCATAACAGAGTATAATGTTGCGTTTGGTGTGCAGGAATGGAATTGAATGGAATGCCTATTCCAACCATTCTTTTGTTCAGTATGCAATTTAAAGTGTGAATGGTCATTTTATTTGGATGAAAATCCATTCCTAGGAATGAAAATCAATTCCACAATTAAACCTATGGAATTGCAATTCCATTCCCAAATATATATATATATATATTTAAAAAATCAACTTCCCAAAAAACCCTTATGTTCAAAGTCCAAAAACAACCACTACTTTCCACCATAACCACCTCCGTCTTCATCACCACCACCACCACCATCGCCACCGACTTTCACCATTACCCACCGCTTTCCACCATCGTTGCTGACATCGCATTATTTTGCTGCAACCACCACCACCTTTCATCACCACTACCACCTTCCACCACCGCTACTGACATCGCATTATTTTGCTGCAACCACCACCACCTTTTATCACCACTACCACCTTCCACCACCACCACAGCCTTCCATCACCACCACTACCACCACCGCCTTCCACCACGACCACCACCGACATCGCCTTCCACCATCTTCCATCATCACCACCGCCTTCCACCACGACCACCACTATCGTCTTCCACCACCTTCCATCATTGCCACCACCATCGCTTCCAACCACCGCCATCGCTACTGCCTTTCACCATTACTACCAACACCGCGCACCATCTTCCACCACCGCCACCACATTCTGCCACCACCACAGTCACCTCTATTGGCTTCCACCACCGTCTTCCACCGACACCACTGCCGCCTTCCACCATTACTATCGCCGCCACCGCCTTCCACCATTGCAACCACCACTGTCTTCCAACACCACCACCTACACTACTATCGCTTTCTACCTCCACGACCATTATCACCACTATCCACCATTGCCGCTGCCACCATTTATTTTTAAAAAAGTATTAGAGAATGTCATTTTATTAATTTAATTTATTTGTTACCAAGAGGGATATTATAGAGAATTCAATTTGAAATTTATTCCATTCTAAATTTTAAATTGGTCCAACCAAATATTATAATGGTTATTATTATTACATTCCTACACATTTCATATTTACATCCAAATAATATAATGAGAATGACCATTTTATTCTATTCCTATTTGCATTCCATTCTATTATTGTACACCAAATGATTTAACTAAAAAAGATGGGTGAATATGCAGTACGTTAAACCATAAATTACACTAATATTATAAGTTATACATCCAATTATTTAATAGGTTGAAAAGTGATTTTAAGTGTAAACATTTAGTAATATTCTTATATTATAATAATATATTATATTGTATTTTACCTAAAGTAAGAGTAAAATTTGGTTAACATATCCCAAAAAGAAATGTTAAAAGGTGTCAATGTGTCATTGAACACAGACTAAATTTCAAAGGAGTCCAAAATAATAAAGGCAAATTACACAAACCACCCCTTAAGTTTTCATTTAGTGCATCCAGATAAAAGATGGCACCATATATCACTATAACAGTTATGGCTTTCACCAGCACTCAAAAACGCTAGCGCTTTACCAGCACTTCTGAAAAAACACTGGTAAATCCAGCGTCGGTAAGGCTTTACCAGTGCTTTTTCAGAAGCGCTGGTAAAGGGTCTTTACCAGTGCTTCTGGAAAAGCGCTGGCATAAGGTATTTACCAGCGCTTTTCAAAAAGTGCTGGTAAAGGGTCATTATTATTTTTTTTTTTTAAATTTTTTTTAATATTTTTCCCCCCTATGCCAGCTCTTCTTAAAAGAGCATTGGTAAAGGGTTATTTATTTTTTTCCCCTTTTGTTTTTGGAAAAAAATATATTTACGGCTATTAAATGTCATCCAATATAATACAAGTTAATATAAAAATACCATCCAAATTGTTTTTACAAACAACCACAAGTTAACCCTGTCATTATGAAAAATACCATCGAAATTGGCTACTAATACCACCACAAGTTAAGCTAGTAAAAAATGTATACTAATACAATCACAAGTTAACCTGTCAATATGAAAATACCATCCAAATTGTCTAAATAAAGCTACTAAATGTCACACAAAAAGAATTAAGAATTTTTGACAAATGCAGTACAAGTTTTTCAAAAAGAACTCATCCAAGGCAAAGGAAATTCAGAAAGCACAGCCACGACCCCATCTTCAACTTCAACTTCAACTTCAACTTCAACAAGTCTTCTTGCCCATTTGATTTGAATTACCCTTCAAAATAACAAAACAAAATACATGAAATCTTGGCATAAGTAAACATATATTTAGTAAAGAGTAATACTAATAATAAATATACCTGTCCACTACAATTTTGTTGTTGCATCTTCATTAGCATAGCCACCTATTGTTGTAAATTTTCCAAAGAGGTTTCTAACAATTCTTAGTTTGATTAGATATAAAAAGGTCTAAGATAACTTTAAGCAGTTGACAGAACAACAAACCAAGTATGAGGTTGCAAATATATAACCTTTGGGAACTCTGAAATGTCAGAACATGAGACCATTCATTTTTATACTCCTCTACTATTAGATCCTCTAAAACTCCCAAATGAACCAACTGGCAGAAGAAAATGAAGGTAACAGAAGCAATTTTACTAGATTTCCCACATACCAGACACTTTCCTGTAACATCAAAGCCAACTATTAGAATGTTGGAGCAAAGGGGAAGAAAGGAGGGAGGTAATATGTGTGTGTGTGTGTGTGTGTGTGTGTTTATGTATGTGTGGAGAGAGACAGAGAGAGAGAGAGAGATCCCGGAAAGTTGCTAAAATTACCTATATTCTCAGAAAAATCAAAACACATAAAAGTAACAGTAGGATGTCCAGAAAATAATTCACATATATATTTCATACAACATAATTAATTAGGTAAAAAAAACTCTACGTCGTTATAAAAAATGAAAAAATAAAAAAAGGACGAGACTCTTAAGGCTTGCTTCACTTGAGCAGTTACACCAACAGAAAGACCCCAAGTAGAATAATAAGTCCTAACAGTTAGCATGTTAATACATGTCTATTTAAGTCATACTCTTAAAGCTGCTTACATAGGTTATAGGCATCTTATTTTTAACATACTCTAGTGATATCTAAGACCTGTATCTGCCTCAGCACCAGAAAAACCAGAATTTTTTTCATCAGCGAAGTAACAAAATCATCATCAACTGAGCAAACTGGAATGGTCAAATAACTACTAATATACA
>JAOTQH010230075.1:0-13916 GCA_025631255.1 Cornus kousa
TTATTACTTTATTTTGCATATTTAATTAAATATAGAGTTGCATATTTAATTAATGATTTCTTAACATATTATTATCTAATGACATATTAGTATAAGGTTTGTTATATCTTAAATGTCATATGAAGTATATATTTTACCAACAGTCCTTTGGAACACAATGACACGTAAAAATTTACTCAGTATAAATAATGAAAGTAGATTTTGTCCTTTGAAGCACAATGGCAAATAAAAATTTATAACCAACTCACATTATGCAATGCACATATACAAGAGGTGAACTCAGGAACACCTCAAAATTGTGTGCCGAATTGATCTGCACACGATAAAATATATATATATAGAGAGAGAGAGAGAAAGGAGTTTTATCATCAAAATCAACTTCAAACTAGACAATCCAATAACAAAATCAAGGGGGGGAAATCGGTATGTAAAATATGTTGAATATTGGAAGGTCGTTCATCACAGTGGAGGCTGCCAGTGGTGTTGATTCCATCGTCGTAGACAGGGGCGGACTCAGAATTTTAGGTATGGGGGGCAAGACTAAAATTTTGTAATAATTTCAGGAGGTACATTAGCAATATTTTATGGGTATATGTTGAGAAAAAGAAAAAATAGTATGGTATATTAATAAATAAATAAATAATTCACTGGAGGACAATTGCCCCCTTCACTTGCACATACGTCCGGTTGCACAACACATTGGAAAAATGAAAGAAAAACATTATTTGGCACATAAATAAATTTAATCTTTATAATGAGACACAAACAAACACATATATCAAGTCAGTTTTGTACTTTTTGGAAGCAAGAAGAATGGAGAGAAGATATGAGAAGAAATTTCAGAGAAAAAACATGTCAAACACCATTTAAAATGGCTTCTGAGCCTCAAAAATTAAAAGCAATGTTTGAGGCTTATCCAAACAGGGCCTAAGACAAAGATTTAGGTTCATGAAAAAGAAATGCAATCTTTTTTTTCTTTTTTTTTAGTTAATAATTTGTATTAAAAGAAACATATACAGTACACAAAAGGGCATATCCCTTAAACTATTAAGAAAACCAACAGGATAAATTAGCAGATGCTAAACCAAACAAAAAAAGCCTAAGCGAAACCAGACCTAAAGGTCCAACAGGCCCAATGGATCCAAAACATCAAGCTCCAAAGCTGACTAACCAGGCACTTGATCCAAACAGATAGGCCAATCGTGGGTTTGACTGTATGGGCTAATTGGACACAAAGTTGAAACCAAGCCCAGACTCTCCCACTGAGATAGTGGGCCCGGCTGGACCGGTACTCCGAGCGGGCTCGTGCAGGCCTTGATCCGATGAGACGGACCACATCTTAGTTCTGGGATTCAAATGAATATAAGTATTTACATAATATTGCTTTTTAAAAACCATTACTACTATTGTTACAAGGGGTTCTCGATTCCGATAAAAAAGTGAAATAATTTAAATTTTTCAACAAATGGGCAAACGTCCACTCCTTACAACTACCATGTATGATAAGTTGTAAGGTGAGTCAATGAAAACAACCAACAACCAACAATCAAAAAGTAAAATTTAATGTAATATTATGTCGACCGCCGAACTATAGATGATATGGACAAAGGAATGACTTTATCAAAAAAATAAAAGTAAAAATTAAAATAAAAGTAAAAGTAAAAATAAAAGAGTGGGACTGATTTCCCTATTAAAGATAGTTGAGTGCATGCCTCTGGATGGTCGATCAAAACATATTTTGTTGTAAATTAAGGACATTTGTGATTGACTGCATGTTATCATTTGTGGCTTTGATGACTTCCAAGTCTATGGGGTCTACTTGCTTCGACGAGCTTCTAACTTGCACATGCCAGAAAATTAATATTTGCTTTGGAATTCAAGATGAGAATAAAATGCTAAATTTTTAGGAAAGAAGCAAATTAATAGAACTGGTACGACAAGGCCATTGCATGGTCATTAGTGTGACTGACGTGACCAAATTTCAATACAATCACATTTGAAATTATGAAGACACATTTTGAATAAAATTGTAATTATTGAGAGGAGATTCTTCAAAGTGGATAATATTGACACGGTGTGAGACAAATCATAAAAAATGATATCGGATACAATTCTCAGCTGGAAATGGGGCGGCATGCACAAAACACACTCATTTTGAGTAAATTTGTGAGCACTTAAAAAAAAGAGTGCGCAAAACTAATAATAACAAAATAAAAAGAGTAATTAAACGACAACCAAGCAGAATACAAGCTAGGATTAATTTATACGTTTGGGTCACTAACTTAAACTTGAAGATTAAGACATTCATGCATTTAATTATCCAACAGATGAACCAATGAAACCACTGTCATCTCACTCTCGCAAGTCGCAACCCACTTAATCAAGCCTAATACATACATATATGTAATCTATATATATATGTGGCCTAGACTTTCAAATATGGTCAAATATTGCTGCTCATAAATGTTGAGTCTTGAGTCTTTTCTCTCTGAGTTGCTAGCAAGAGAGGAAGACAGTTCCTTAGTGAGAAGACTAGTACTCCCTACCCAAGCACATGATGAGAACTACATTGTTTCCAACTCTCTCTCTCTATCCCCACTTCTTTTGCAAGTCTCTTTTCCCTTAATACACGGGGACAATATAAAATCATGTTTTAATTTGGTCGAGAGTTCAAATCCTTACAGTGACCAATTGTGGGTCGTGCATGTGCTTACGTATCCCCCAAAAAAATGAAGCATTAATTATTCAATGGGATAGAAAATCAAGGGTGACGGTATTACTATCATCAATTGCACCATCAACATAGTAAAATATTGTAAATATGTAATATAATCTCAGAGCGGGTTTGAAATTTTTCCTTGGATATGTACCATCCATGATATAAAACTGAAAGTCGTATGGAAAAATTCTCGAACTAATTCATACAAGTATACTTGGAACTAACATATGTAGTCCACATTGATGATAATATTAGGAGAAATGAAAAATTAAAGTTAACGTGGATAAAATTAGTGATGAAGGATATGGTAGCATACTGGGATATTATGGCCTTAAATAAAGTGGAATGGATCTGACCCCACGTAGTTAGAAAAAAAAGCTTGATTGTTGTACACTTAGAACTAAAATCCAGATGAGCACTCTGAAAGCTCTCTCCAGAGTAAATTTTCATTGAGATGGAGCAGTGGCGATATCGTGTTTGAACAATCATCCATCACATTTCCAATGGCTGAGATTTTACTTTGAGTTCCTGCATGATCAAGAACCGAGCTAGTTTCATCCGTTATCATGGTGCCTGCAGTGTCACCATGGCTTACAATGTTGGAGGCTTTGCCTGTGAGTTCTTGAACAAGTGCTCTGAACTCCGAAGGGTTGTTAGCTCTGACCCTCACCGGATTGGAGATGTAAGTAACCTTGGGAGGTTCTTTTCTAATTTTTGAGGATTTTGTGCTCTTAAGATGGGAATGGTAATGGTGACTACTAAGATTGCTCATTTTCATTTTGAAGAGAGAGAGAGAGATCTAGAGAGAGAGAGAGAGAGAGAGAGTTGTGGGGATTTAATTGCTTGCTAATGGTTCAAGTACTTATAGGGTGGATTTTATCCAGACAGGCTTCCAAGAAATGAGGAGTGAAGTGACAAAGTTGAAAAAAATGAAAGAAGACTGAAGAAAATTATGCCTGACATGACCATGAATATAAATGGTGGAATGTGTAAATTAGGTAACACTAAATTTCTAAAATGTCTGCCCCTGAGAAGTCGCGGTCGAGCTTGAAAAACTTCCCTTTTGGGCTTCCAATATATTGATAATAATCATAAGATGATATGTGTATGTATGTGTGTTGTCAATAACAAGCCACGAACTACTAGGGAGTTTTTTTTTTTTTGTTTGGAGGGTAAAGTAAACACACATTTTTGTGTTTACGCCGAGGCTCGAATCCCTCCCCTCTTTTTAAAATTAGGGAGGTTATACCATTCGGCCGAAAGCCCTTTGGTAACTACTAGGAAGTTGCACTCCACTACCCTCCACCAAAATTAGGGTGGTGATTGCACTGGTTATTGGTTGCTTAAAAAATTGCCAGTTTTTATTTTGAGGGGGAGAGAGAGAGAGAGATATTTTGAGGGAGAGAGAGAGGGGCTTGCTTACATATTGCTGAGGGGCTTGCTTACATATTGCTTTACGTTCAAAGTTCAAACTATTTTGTGGTGGACGGATGCTTCCAAGAAACGAAGAGAATGAGACAAATTTGAAAAAATAAAAGACTGGTGATGAAATTTGCATGGCATTAAAGCTATGTACTAGATCTACTTTCGATGCAACCAAATTTCAAAAACATGTGCTAAGCCCAAGTCTAAGTGGTTTGTTTTTTTTTAGCAGTTCCATAGTGAAATTTTCATTACTATCAATAGTAACTTTCCTACCATAACAATGTAAAATGAGTAAATTTTGAAAGAAAGTGATTTTAAATTGAATAGTCATGCCCATGATCAAAATTGATTAAATCATTCACATGCATTAAATTTTTTCAATTGGGATATGAGTTGCCTTTCTGGCGACCCATTTGGCTATGTATTATGGATATTGTATTGTTTAATTTCTTTTTGTTTAATTCCTACTAGTTGTTTGAAATATAGTAGGAAAAAAGTTTTTAAAAAATTTATTAAAAATTTAGCGTTTTACGTTTTAGGGTTCTAGTTACTACGTTAACGGTCAGCCTAGCTAGTAGTCGGCGGGGAGGACTGGTGGGGCGTGTAGACATGGGGGAGGGTTCTTCATCCTCTACCCTACCGAGGGCTGGTATTCCCCATGCACCAGTCTCAAACCAACAGCAACAACAACCTAAGCCTTCGTGGAGGAGGTTTTTTGATGATGTTTCACAGAAGAAGATGGAGAAACTGCCATACTTACTTGGGTGTCATGGTGCACAAGTGATTAAGATCATGGAAGAAGATGTGATGGAGGAGGTCGAATACTGGAGCCATTCAATCTTGGGGTATCTTGTTCGGAAACGACCTTACTTTCCTCACTTCTATTATTTTCTTAAGAGGATTTGTAAGACTGCAGGTGTATTTAAAATGGTTTCATTGCCAAAAGGATTTTAATTTTATGGTGCGATTCGAAAATGAATATGCGGTTAACTCTATTCTCCAACATATCCATACATATCAGGGTCGCCCTATGATCCTTAAACGTTGGGAAAAAAATGTTAATTTTGAGAAGGAAGTTCTGGGATCAGTCCTTATTTGGGTTAGGTTGATTGGATTACACATGTATTGCAGAGGAAAGATGTCCATTGCTAGGGTTTGCTCTCAGTTCTCAAAACCGTTGTATCCTGATAAGGCCACTTTAGCCAGGGAACGTGGGGGTTTTGTAAAGGTAATGGTGGAGGTTAATGTGCGATGATCTCCCTGAGGTTGTCCATGTGGACATTCATGGAACGGCATGTGAGGTTGTTGTTGAATATGAATGAAAACCACAACTTTGCAAGAAGTGTAATGGATATAATCACTCGGAAGCTAAGTGCCCTCTGCATGTTCATAAAAAGAAGAGTACATCTGTAACGTCCCAAACCGGAGGGTCTGAAACACTATCCAAGTCCTAACCCAACCCAACATAGCCAGAGGGTAATAAGGTCCTTTCAAAATGAAGGAGAGAAATGTATTGACTCTAGGAGTCCACTTAAGTCATCATAGCCATACAAGCTCATTTGGTACAGTTCTAGACACAAAGGCAACAATCCTTCTAAATTAGGCCTTTACGATTTGAAAGATTTCGAGAAAACGGCCATAACTTCCTCTACAGTTGTAATTTTGAAATGAAATAGATATTATTGGAAAGCTTACTCAACCTCCTTGAATTTAGACTAAAATATGACCCAATTTGGTTAAGAAATGAGGGAGTTATGACTATTTGAAGTTGGCCTAAAAATCTGGTGTGCTACAGGCGTCAACCAGCTGAAACTATGCATTAGCCAGCCGAAATGAAGGGTTAGCCGGCTGACAAAGATCGTCAGCCTGCCAAAACAACTTTCTAACAATGCCAACTCTCTGTTTTGGCCAAAATGAACTATCTGCCGATTGACGCTCCTTGGGAAGCGAAAAATAGGCTTTTTTGGGTACTTAAGGCATCAAATGTCCCCATGCATGGCATCAATGGTGACCTCAAACTAGACTGAAACCTATCCCAAATGAACCAAAAGCATGCGTGAACATAAAATGAAGTTAGGACACATCTTACATATACATTATCCAACGCAAAATAATGTAAAAACTCCTTAACTACCACATCATCCCCAAACATTCATCCATTTCATCATATTACAGAAATAATGCCAAGGGTGATTTTTACATACTTCAAAGTAATAGGTTACATTGTTATTTAGGTTTTTGCAAAAGAATACTATACTTGGCTCAAAGTTTTCAAAAATGCCATATTGTGCAAAAGTAACAAAAGTCGCAAAAGAAGGGATACTCTAACTTGAACTACCCTTGCGGAGGAAAGTCATCAACTACCTTGTAATGACCTGCCCCATCACATAGTATGATATTATCCTTTTTGGGCCTGAACCCGCACTGTTTTACTCTTTGACTTTATCCCAAAAGGCCTCATAGCAATTGGAGATAACACCACCATATATAAGCACTTCACATTTCCTTTACTCGGTGATATGGGATTGTGCACCCGTAGCTCGCCCAGTGTGGTAGCTTACCAGTGTCTCACACCCACCCACGGCACAACTGCCAATAGGGTCATCACAATCCATCCTCCTTGGAGGCCCGACATCCCCATTGGCACACTTCCGGCTGGGTCAGGCTCTGATTCCATTTGTAATGACCCACTCCACCACATAGTCTGATATTGTCCATTTTAGGCCTGAGTCCGCACCGTTTTACTCTTTGGGCTTTAGATTCATTCAATTTGATTAAGAATTGCATTTTTTGTAAATTTTCAAAGTTAGATATAACAAGCTGAAAATTCTATTTTTCAGATAGAAAATTTGGAGCTTATTTTCATTTCGGTGGATTTTGGGGTTTTCATCCCAAATTGAGGTAGGGACGTGTATTGTGTTTATAACCTAGGATTTTTTTGGGGTTTTATGAGCATGGTGTGAGTTATACATGCATGTGTGTGTGTGTGTATATGTGTTTGTGTGTGTGTGTTGAATTTAAAGAATGCTTAAATGATGAAACTTCAAGCTATTAATGTCTTATGTATTTCTTTCATTGAGATTCATGTATAGTATGCACAATTGGTTTATTATTGTTGATATATGTAATAACTATGGTGTTCTTACATGAGTATATACGTTTTCCTCTATGAGAAGCTTACTTTAATTGTGATTATGAGGCTTATGACTATTGTTGTTATTCTTGGTAACTTGTAAAGTTGATGACTTGTTTTTATAAGCCTAATTGGGCTATTGTATGCCTATTGTATGATATAAGGCCTATGTGAGTTATAATGACATGTTTATGAGTATATTATGCCTTAATTGGAGTCATTGCATTAATGAGTATGCATGGTAGTGATTTGGACCTTAGGGCATGGATTGTGTGGTTAGTATGATTCACTTGTGCTTATGACGTGCAATGTGGGCATATTATGATATATGGATTATCTTGTGAATTGATTGCTAATTTTGAAATATACTCAGGGGATTATGTGGTTTTATTCCATTTATAAATAGCTCGGCACTCGCGGGTGAAACATAAGTTTCCCTATTTTTATATTGGCCAATCGGTTGCTTTTCGGCGGATTAGTAATCCGAGAATGACCATTATTATTTAGGTGCATAACATGGCTATGTGACCGGGAGTGTGGATGTGTTCCGAGTTATCCCGTTGTTTGATTTCGGTTTATTACTCAAGTTGGCATTCTTGTGTTATTACAACTTGTGGATTATTTTTATTGCGTTATTGTGCTTATGTTTGCTTATAGTGAAATGATGGATTATTCTTTTATGATGGTTGGTTTTCCTTAATGTCGAAAGCATGATCATGTTCATATGTTAGCCTAGGATGAGCCTTTGATAGGTCCCCTTGAGATTAAACGTTAAGGAGCATGTCCTTTGCATTGTATAACTATATTATGTTTGTAGAATTTTTGAGAAACCTAATCTATATTCATGAGACATCTCTACTGAACGGTTGTGCTCACCCTATTATATTAACATTTTTCAAGAAATGGATGTTTGTCATAGAGTTTCTAATGGGTATTTGATGACTTATATTAAAGTTTTGGATTATGTTATATGTAATATTTTACTTATATTTGAATCATGTATATTCTTGTATATTCGTCAAAATAAGATTCATGGTTGTAAATTGTTTAAATGATGTATAAGGCCATGAAGCTATTTTGTTTTCATTGCATGGATTATAGAGATGGTACTTGTGTTTAGTGATGGTTCTATTTATATTCGCTTCTGCATTAGGGTTTTAGTTTCGGGTCGGTTTAATTATGACCTGTTTTGTTAATGCACCGGGTCGTGGGATTCAGGGTGTTTCATACCTCCTTGCCATGACATGAAAAACGTTAAAGGAAGGGGTGAGCACGGAGGCTTAGTAGAAGTTGCCTAAGGTATCAACTTTGGACTCCTTTGAGCCACATAACACACAAAGGGATACAAAGGGAACCAGGATATGCATTGGGGTCTTTATCATATTTATGTCACAAATAGCCTTTCCATCAACCACATAACATACTTCAATATGATTGTGCATGTAATGAAATGCAATGCACCATGTCCCCATGCTTGGCCTCTATCGACCCTAACTAACATTTTGAAAACTGCTAACTGACTTAACCGATGCGAGATTGATAACTATCCTGGTTCCAAATCCGACAACCATTTAGGGCACAGTGTCAACTTTTTCACATCCTTTACCGGCACACGCTCCCTCTAGGTTGAGTTAGCACCGGACTCTCGAAATCTAGTTCTTTTATAGAAAAACTTTGTTTCAACCCTTTCTCATTCTCTTTCACACCCTGGCATGCTTATGCATTACTTTAATCTCAATTTCATTAAAATAGCAACAATAACACATACATAGCCTTTTCTACAATGTGATCATGACATGTCATTTCAATAACTAAGCATGAGCATGACATTTGTTATAGAACTCTATTATAAGCGTGGCATTTTCTACATTAAACATAGCATGTTCATTCCATAATTTATCTCAACTCTACCAAATTAGTCATTAACACTTAATATGGAAATGACAACCCTTTTTAACTCATTTAAGTATACTTCCACATACTTCACCAAGTAATAAAGACTAGAGAGTTCAAGATATAATTACTTAATTGAAGACAAAGTTCAAGGCATTAGGAAAAACCTCTACCTCAAAGGAAGCCAACTAAACAAGTCCCAAGCCTCACCCAATTTCAAAATTCCCCAAATGGTAGTAAGATTGGTCTCAAAATGTAGCCCTTAATGTGTAGATTGACTCTCTCTTCTTGCTCTTTTCCAAAATCTAACTCTAAACCTCTCAAAATTGGCCATAAAGCATGTAAGGTATGTATGTGTATATAAATATAGAGAGATAAAGAGAAATGTTAGAAAGAGAAATCATTTGGCCAAGAATGATGTCATACCCTCAAATTTTCACGAATAGGTTGCCCAAGCCCACACCTGAAGACCTGGGGATATAAAAACAAACTAGTAATAAATGAACACAAAATACAAAAGAATAAATAAGAAAGATAAAATGCTGAAATGAAAACTAAAATGATAATCCAATATTTAAATCCTCAAAATAAACCATTAATTAATAAATTCTTCTGATGCAACTATCCTCCATTAATATAACTCGAGAATCCATACTGTATGGACCCTTAGAAAATCCTAAACTAAACAAGTAACATCAATAATTATCTACATCTAAATACTGAAACGTAAATGAAACTCCTATGTAGAATCGGAAGAATGAAGTATACCGGTCTCTACTCGGCACAAATAATCTCCACACCTGACAATCACCTAAAAAATAATAGTGAGGCAGGCCTACGAAGAAGTTCTTTCTACTACATTTAATAGAGACCTATGAAATGAATACATCCTAGTCAACTCATGTAATAACTACATAGTCTGTATATATATATACACACACACAGACGCTAAAGACTCTTATTGGACTATAGGGCAGGTTCATCTTGATACTAGGTATCCTGCAAAACACATAGGTAGTCATGAACACCATCATCTACCAAGTCACACTACATCCTCTATATCCAGCTATGCATCTTGGGTAATATAGTCTTCCTAACCATCGATCCGGAGAACTCAAGCTCATATCATGGTATATACATGTATATATAAATCCAAATCCTATCGAAATATAATAAAGTAAATTATCCGCCGCAGTCTTTCAATGGTATGTCATCCACCTGGTTCCGTAGCCTAATACGAAGAGATGAGACTAAAATTATTAGCCAACTTATCCATAATATGCCCCCATATCCTGACAATAGTGCATTAATCCGAAACCATATCCTGATAATGGTTCCCACACAATCCAATAAATGATGCAAACAATTATATACATCAAATGATCTAGAATAAAACATGATAATAATCATACAGATATCCATTGCATTTAATTAAGCAATATACAATTTTAAGTAACATGTAATTAACTTACAACACAGGTAATTAATCTTCATCTTAATTAAATTGCATAATCCTCTATATTATTGTATACTATGCATTATGTGTATTAATCAATCTCTAAGTTAACCAAATTCCATTATATCCTCAATCTTTAGTATACTAATGTATATTATGCATTTTGGGAGTTTTTTTAGGTCCATTTACATCATTTAAATCATTCATCATGATCTAGGTAGCTTTAAAAACCCCTAAAAATCAAAACCAGAACCCAAACCTCATTCTGCAAACTTTCCAGCAAGGGAGCCGGCTCTCAACTACACGGGAGTCGACTCCCTCCAAGAGGGAGCCAGCAATTGCCTTGAAAGCCGTGCTGAAGATCGACCATATTGAGGAGCCATTCTGGTTGCACCATTGCTTTTTAGTGTACGCTGAAGTAGCAGCAAAAAAGTTGAGGAATTAGATAACCAATAGGCCAAGGCATCATTGTTATTGTGGATTTTCTGTTCAAATGATAATGTTTGAGTCAAAAGAGGCTTCTGATGTTATAAAACAAAGGTGGTATAAAGTGCTTGATAGTTCAAACCTCAATAGCATGGCCTATGATTTGAATGATTCTATCAAATACACTAGTTCGTTCAACTTCAAAAGATCTTCGTTGCAGAAGGCATTTATAAATAGAACACGCAGCAATCAGTCTATTTCCCGTGAAACCTAGGTCTTGTGCAATACATCGAATGAGTAACTCCTGATTTTCCTGTTGTTTCTCATTTAGTGATTTTTGTGATTTCTCCTCCACTTCAGAAAGATCCGTTTGGTTCATTGAAGAGCTATGCACTTCCTAATGCAATTTTACAGGTGATCAGCAAAATGCATATTTATAGAAAAGAAGGGTTTTGGCTTACTCAAACCGAAAGTCAAGATCTATATTTATATACAAGAATATGATACAAATAAAGAAACCAAATCAAAGAAAGACAGAAAATGCCAAAATCTACAGGATTCCATGATTATGGGGATCTTATTTATGAGAATCCATGATTACATGGATTTTATTTATGGGATCCCATGATTATAGGGATCTTACATAAAACATATAATAAAATTAAAATTAATAATAATAAAGATATTTCAACGTACACTCCCCTTAAGTTGGAGGATATCAATCAAGCCCATCTTGGTAATCAAGGAATGAAGCAAAGATGGACCAACAAATTTGGTGAACACATTGGCCGACTAATTAGAGGAATGAATAAAGCTCGACTTGATAATTCCCGAACGAACTTTCTCTCTAATAAAATGAATGTCCACCACTATATGTTTAGTCCTCTCATGAAGAATATAATCTGAAGCAAGCATGATAGCTCATCAAAGAAAGATCGAAGCCATAAAATCTCATAAGTACCCTGAGACATGGCATGATACTTAGTCTCTGCTGAAGATCTCGAAACAACAGCTTGTTTCTTATTTTTTCAGGATATAAGAATGGGCAAAGTACAGAAAATCCTTCTCGACTTGTAACTTTTCCAGTAAACCCCCATTGTTTAATTTTTTTACCAACGAACCCCCTGAACTTGTAACCCTTTCTAATAAATCTAATTTTTTACCAAAGAACCCTCTTCAACTATCTAAATGGGGAAAAATAGTTGATCTTTGGATCAAAATGCCTTTTTATTTAAACCTTAATTTTCATAAAAAATGAAAATTCAATAGAGACCGAATATTCATTTTTATTTATTTTTTAAATGGTGAGTCCATAAAAGAATGAAAATACTTTGACGTGAAATTTGATATCTCATGAAATCGCTGTTGGGGCTAATTTTTTATTTATTTATTTATATATTCGTCCCCATATGTAAATGAATAATTTTGAAAATTTTATTACAAATATCTCGAGTATTTTATTTTTTAAAATAAGATTGTTGGAGTAGATTTTTACATTACCTATTTCTCTCTGGTTATGAAGGTTTATTATACAAATTTTATATTTCTGGAATCCTTATTTCATAAGCTTTTTATGCATTTATTATTTACAAATTTTAAATGTACGGTTTGTGAGATATTAATTTTTGATGTTTGGAAGAATTAAGATTTAAATAAAAGGCATTTTGATCGAAATATCAACTATATTACCTCTTTCAGATAGTTGAGGGAGGTTCTTTGGTAAAAAATTAGATAATGAGAATTTATTAAAAAAATGCTGAAAGTTCGGCGGGTTCTTTGATAAAAAAAAAAAATGGATAATAGGAGATTTACTAGAAAAAGCCTACAAGTCCTATAAAAAATGAAACAAGGAATATGAATTAAACTTTATACTCGTGGAAAATTATATACTTCACCTGAAAAGTGGGATCTTAGACTAGCTAATATTATTATGAGACCATTAATAAATCACAAGGATTAATTTGACTAAAAAAATATAACTAAAATAATAAATTAGATTTGATCCGAACCATTCGGTTGGGACCATTTGACATGCCAAACCTCGGCCACAAACCTTAAACAAGTCTCTAATAAGAGGGTGTTATTGTAATTGACGGACATAAAATAAAATAATAAAAATAGTATATAATAATGAAGTAAGGGGCGTGCTCGAGAGGCCTGGTGAAGAATCTCGTTCCAATTTCGAAACCCTAAGATTTAGGGCGCAGGCTGACAATACAGAAGAAAATTGGCTTGACGATCGATCTCGGGTGGGTTGGCGATGGCAACGTTTGGGCAACTTTTGAAAGTGAGAAAGATGAAGAAGAATAGAAGAAAAGATTTGACAATACCCAAATCTTTGTGTGGTCAATTGATGATGCTCCCAGAAGACCCAAATCCATGTCTGCCGGTGGTTGAGAGAACTATGTGTATTCGCATGTGTGAATCGGAGAGGTACTGTGTATCAGAGATGGACTGGTACGAAGTTAAATTGTCAAGCAATGACTGCGGTGGGGAAACGAAAAGAAGGAAAGGAAAAGGTTTTCCTCATAAGGAAGCAATGAATCCGATCTGGGACAATGTGAAGACTCCATTGTGGAGCTGTTGTGTCCCTATTGGCTCAATTATTTACAGCATCGGTGGTGGTGATGGCTATAATGAGTTCTCTGATGAAGTTTGTGCCATTGATTTGTCATTGAGGTAGTTTAAGCAAGTTGCTCCGATGAAAAGTATAAGGAGCTGCCCTCACGCAGTTACTGTGGATGACAAGATCTATGTCTTTGGCGGCAATAGAGGAAATCCGGAGACTGAGGTTTTCGACACAATCAACAATTTTTGGGTAACTGTCACTCCACCTTCATCTAAATTACTGCTATTATGGATTC
>JAOTQH010230083.1:0-13914 GCA_025631255.1 Cornus kousa
AATTCAATGCTTGATGAGGCTAGAATCCCGGCTACTTAGTGAAAAGGGGTTGTTATCCACCTTTATCAAGAATGAAAACTTTCATTGCACTACTAGCTCAATTGGGATATAACCAATTCAATAATCAACAAAGCATATACCCCATAAATGAATGCTAGTGTAGAATCCTGGAGTGAATCTCAAAATAATCACAAAATCTAGATGATGTGGACCACAAGTGTAAGCATGATATCAATCTTTCAAAAAATTTACTCCTAAATGGCATCCACAAGGCATACAAGGAGTATTGGACTTTGAATTCAAGCAATTTTTAAATTTTAAGCAATATTGTCCTCAAAAGATCAAAGCCATAGTGAACATCAATCTTAAATCTCAATCATACATTTAAATCTCAAACTTAAGTAGAATGCAATAAAGACACCTTACCCCCAAACTTAAACTGCACATTGTCCTCAATGTGTAATAAGAACAATGAAAAAGATGGAAAGAGTATACCGTGGTGGCAAAGACATGAAGCCCGGTCATGATCCAATTCGAAAGACGTCTCCCTCAAACATAGAATTCACAACCTATTTGAATAACCACATTAGCAAACTCACATCAAATATCAAATGGGATAAGAATAATCCAATCATGCATTCTAAGGCAATATAACATAAGATGTAAGAGAGATATGAGATCAGGCCCTAACTAAAGCATGAAAATATGCATGACTACACCTAAGGGCATAATGGTGAAACAAATTTTTGTAATTTTCTTTTTATGAAAGTATGTATAATGAAACAAAATGTAAGAAAAATAAAGAAATAAAAATGAAAATGAACATGTACTATACAAGAGATAAAAGACACAATGTGTCATGTGGGTACTAAGTTTGACGTTTCTAGCAAGATGGAATGCTACGTTGAAATGTTTTTTTTTTTTTTTTTGAATAAATAAGATTCATATCCTGATCGATCGAACACAGATCGATCCAAAACCTGAAAGTCTGCATATAACTTCGAACGATACACAAAGAGATGAAAAATGCAGAGGTTCAAATTTTTTCTAAATATAGAACTCTGATCGATCCAAGGGGAAATTGGATCGATCTTGGAATTTTCAGATCGATCAGAAAGGAATTTCGCTCAATACACAGAGAGCTGATATATGCAGAGAACTTTCACACGATGGAACAGAGAGCTGATTGGATGCAGGGATGGTGTTCGATCGATCGAACTTCCTTTGAGATCGATCGAACAGACAAAAATCTTGCATTTTGCATCACATCACTAAATATTCTCATAGACAGGGTTTACCAAGAGAGCAGCTTCCATATGTCTTTAAAAAACTTGACCCTCTATGTAGCGTTTCAACCTCTGCCCATTCACTTTGAATGTATTTCCATTTTTTAAGCTTTGAATTTTAACAGCCCCATAAGGCGCAACAGAGATGATTTCGTATGGACCTTCCCATTTGGTTCTCAACTTTCCCAAAAAGAGTTTTAATCTAGATTTAAAGAGCCAAACTTTCTGACCAGGTTTAAAGGATTTCTTCATAATGTGTTTGTTATGAGAAGCTTTAGTTCTCTCTTTGTAGAGTTTGGCATTATCATAAGTACTGTGTCTCAACTCTTCCAACTCACTCAATTGGAGTAACTGATTCTCTCCGGCTTTATCAAGGTCAAGATTGAGCTTTTTTAACTGCCGACATAGCTTTGTATTCTAGTTCAACTGGAAGATGACAAGGCTTTTTATAAACAAGTCTATAAGGAGACATGCCAATGTGAGTCTTATATGCCATTTGGTAAGCCCACAAAGCATCATTCAATTTGCGTGACCAATCTTCCCGGGTTGCGTTAACTGTTTTCTCAAGAATGTGTTTAATCTCCCGGTTTGAAACTTCTACTTGCCCACTTCTTTGAGGATGGTAAGGGGTGGCCACTTTATGAGTAACGGAGCACTTAAGAAATAATTGCCTTAAGAATTGGTTGCAAAAATGCTTTCTTCCATCACTAATCATGGCTCTTGGCATACCAAAATGAGTAAAAATGTTTGATTTAATGAATTGAACAACTACAGAATGGTCATTCATTTTGGTAGCATAAGCTTTTACCCACTTGGAAACATAATCAATGACAAGTAGAATATATTAAAAAAAATAAAACACATAGGAAAATGACCCATAAAATCAATGCCCCATATGTCAAAGATTTCAGCAACAAGAATATTTGTTAAAGGCATCATGTTTCTTCTCGACATCGATCCCATTTTTTGACATTTTTTACACGCCTTACAAAAATTGTAAGCATCTCTATAGATGGTGGGCCAAAAGAGCCCACTTTGAAGAACCTTTAAGGCGGTCTTCTTTGCACTAAAATGCCCACCACATGCAAGGGTATGACAAAACACAAGGACACTTAGAATTTCACTCTCTGGAATTCATCTTCTCACAATTTGATTTGGGTAATATTGATACAAAATACGATCTTCCTAATAGTAATTCCGGATATTGGCAAAGAAACGGTTCTTTTCGTTCTTTGACCAAGTAGTTGGAAGCTTGCCAATTGCCAGAAAATTCACAATGTCGGCAAACCAAGGCATTTGTCCATTAGAGATTTGGAAAAGCTGTTCATCCAGAAATGAATCATGAATTGGTGGGCTAGGGGAAGATTCTGTTAATAATCTTGAGAGATGATCGGCAACCACATTTTTGGTGCCTTTTTTGTCCTTGATTTCAAAATCAAATTCCTGAAGAAGCAAAATTCATCTAATCAGACGAGGTTTTGTTTCTTTCTTTGTCAAAAGATGCCTCAAAGCGGCATGATCAGAATAGACAATAACTTTAGACCCTAAGAGATAGGACTAAAATTTATCAAGAGCATACACTACAACAAGTAATTCTTTCTCGGTAGTAGAGTAATTCAATTGAGCTCCCGAGAAAGTTTTGCATGCATAGTATATGCACATGAAAGTTTTCCTACTCTTTGCCCTAAAACTACTCTCATAGCATAATTAGAGGCATCACACATGATTTCAAATGGTAATGACCAATTGGGAGGTTGCATAATGAGGGCAGATGATAAAAATTAAGCAGTTTATGAAAAGCATCAAGGCATGCTTGATCAAAGACAAAAGGAGTTTCTTTGGCGAGAAGATTGCACAAGGGTCTAGCAATTTTGCTAAAGTCTTTGATAAAATGGCGATAGAAGCCGACATGACCTAGAAATGAGCGAACCTCTTTTACCGTAGAAGGTAGAGGCAATTTAGAAATGAGCTCAACTTTCGCTTTATCCACCTCAATTCCACTTATTGAGATGATATAACCAAAACAATACCTTCTTGAACCATGAAATGACTTTTTTCCCAACTAAGAACAAGGTTTGTTTTAGGACATCTTTTAAGCACCAAATTCAGAATTTTGAAGCATGCATCAAATGAAGACCCAAAGACAGAGAAATCATTCAAAGACTTCTAGATACTCTTTCCTATGTTTGAGAAAATTGACATCATACACCTCTGAAATGTGGTCGGGGCAATTCACAAACCAAAGGGCATCTGTTTATAAGTAAATGTGCCAAAAGGACAAGTAAAGGTGGTTTTCTCTTGGTCTAAGGGGTCAAGGGCCACTTGATTGTGACCCGAATAGCCATCAAGAAAGCAGTAATATTGTTGCCTGGCCAATCTCTAAAAAATTTGATTAATGAATGGTAAAGGAAAGTGATCTTTTTTAGTGGCGGCATTCAGTTTTTGGTAATCAATGCATACTCACCATGAATTGGTGGTACGTTTAGAAATTTCCTCACCTTTTGTATTTTCAACCACCGTAATCCCCAATTTTTTAGGAACTACTTGAGTTGGACTCACCCATTTGCTATCAGATATTGGATAAATTATAGCAGCATCTAAAAGCTTCACAACTTCTTTCTTAACTATTTCTTTAATATTTGGATTCAATCTCCTTTAGGCATCTCTAAAAGGTTTTGCATCCTCTTTCATAAGTATGCGATGCATGCAAATAGAAGGGTCAGTTTCCTTTAGATCTACCACACTCCATCCTATAGCTTCCTTATTTTCTTTAAGCACATTTAAAAGAGCATTCTCTTGATCTTTTCCAAGACTTGAAGAGATGATGACCAGAAGAGTCTCTTTTGGGCCTAAAAAGGCATATTTAAGATTGGAAGGTAGAGTTTTAAGCTCAAGAGTTGGTGGAGAGATTAGAGATGGGACCGGTGGAGTGCCAGAGAGTGGAGGAAGAGGTTCTTTTGGAGTTTTCTAAGGTGAAAAATCCAAGCTTGCAACGGATTCCATTAAATCATTAACCTTACTCATTGACCCTTTATTATCAAACCCACAATTCTCATACATTTCAAGGAGACAAGATGCAAGAAGATCCTCGGAGAAAAAAGATGAAAGATTATCCTCGGTTGATTTTTTTATAATCATGGAAAGAATGGATTACTCAACAACCTCATCCAAAACATCTATAAGACAATACTCATCTTCATCTATGGGATATCGACTTGCATTGAAAACATTAAGCTTAACCATCATATTACCAAAAGAGAGGTCCATAACCCCGGATCTACAATTAATGGTTGCATTTGCGATGGTAAGAAATAGCCTTCCCAAGATGATTAGGATGTGGACGGTAGGATTGGCAACCGGTTCGGTGTTAAGAACTACAAAATCAACTGGGAAGTAGAACTTGTCAACCTTAATGAGTATGTCCTCAACCATGTCCCTAGGTGTCTTGAGGGATCTATCGGCCAATTGAAGCACCACCGAGGTTGGCTTCAATTCATTTAAACCTAGTTAAACATACACGGAGTAGGGAATCAAATTAACACTTGCTCCTAAGTCAAGAAAAACTCTACGAACTTCATGGTTTCTAATCACACATGAAATGGTCAGAGCACCGAGATCTTTGAACTTAGGTGGAGTGTTATGTTGAATGATAGAGCTCACTTGCTCCATGAGAAACACTTTTTTAGAGCCTTGTCCCTTGCTCTTCCTCTTTTGTGTGCAAAGATCTTTTAAAATTTTTGCATAAGGCGGAATTTGCCTAATTACATCTAAAAGAGAAAGATTTATGTTGACTTGCTTAAACACCTCAATTATGTCATGAATTTTTCCTTCTTGCTTACCAAAAAGGCGAAGTCTCTTTTAAAGCATATGGAAATGGAGCTTTTGGCTCATAAGACCTTTTAACTTAAGGAGATGATGAAGAAGATTGAGAATTCTTGATGGTGACATTTTCATCCAAGGAAGTAGGAATGAAGTTGGACATAGGATTGTTGCTAACTTTTGGTTGCACCGGTTCATATCTTCACTTGGTTGTTCAACCCTATTATCAACTTGTCTACCACTTCTCAAAGTGGTGATTACTTACACTTGCGCTTGGAAAGAACACCCAGATGTAGGGTTTGATTCCACACAATATTGGGCTTTTGGATTCCTTTCAGGTTGACTAGGCAGTTTACCAATTTCTCTTGCATTCAATGTATTAGCTATTGTACCAATTTGGGATTCAAGCTTTGATATCGATTGAGAATGAGAATGCAACAAATTAGTGTTCATTTCTAAACTACCCAATGCCACCAAAACCTTATCTTCAAATGTAGAATTACTAGAAAGTGGATGAGGTAATAAGAGCAAATTTAAGAATCATATATTTGAGGATGTGAAAAGTGATTCATTCTTTGGTGATGAGAAGAAGAGGAAACGAATCCTTGGAAACTTTCATTCCTTTTATGAGGTGGGATATATCTACTTTGAAAATGTTTATTTTGACAAGGACTCAAACTTTCACTCCACACCAGATCATAAACACTTGAATACGGGTGAGCAAATGTAGCATTGACTTGTTCAAAGTGTTCATTAAACATATGTCAATGGGGACAATTGGAAGTAGTATGCAACACACTTGAACATGTCATGCAAGGCTCACAAGAAGGATAAACATGATGAAAAGGAGATGAGTTGATAACCGATTTTTGACTTAACAAGAATTGATCAAGTTTTTGAGAAAGAGTTTTAACCTTGGCTACTGATAAGAAAAAAATAAAGCTAATCTACCTTGACGTAACGATAGAGGCAACTAAGTGTTGACCAGCCGCCAGACCTCTTCGACTTTCAAAATGATAATATTTTGTTATCAAGGATAAGATTTTCACTGGATAAGGATGATGAAATTTCTTATCCAGGATAAGATTTTCATAGGATAAGTTCCATGGGATAAGAATGATGATCTTCCCTTATCAAGAATAAGGGAAGTAACTATAAATATGGAGACGACTTGGGAATAAGGTACACACAAAAAACTCCTACTAGAGATTTTACGATAGAAATTCTTTCTCTAGAAACCCCTAATATCTTAATCGTTGGAGGGTCAACAGCCGGCACTACACTGGTGTTTGACTTAGTCGCCTTTATTTTGCAGGAAACGGTGTCGTACCAGGCTGCGGCGAATTTTAACCCCAACAGTTGGCGCCATCTGTGGGAACCATGATTTCTTTAAATATTCTTCAGTTGGGTATATATGTTTGCGGTCCGGTATGGTTACCGAAGGAACATCGTTGCAAGGATTTGGTCAAGGGGAAGGGTCGAGTGAAAACCTAGACGTCCCAAACGACCAGGAACAGCTTGTAGCGTTGGAACTACAAATCCAAACTCTGAATTGGGGTATGGACCAGTTGATCTAACAAAATGCAGCGCTCCTGCAACATCTTGTTCCATCGGTTCAACATAACTTGCCACGACAAGACCTCTCGAACCCAAACGGAGGTAATAAGAATCTTGAGGAATGGGATAATCATCCTCCCCAAAATAAGAACGAAGTGGAATAAAGCCAGGTGGGGAACTGACAAAGAGAGGTGGTCCACCCATCTCTTCCATGGAGTTCCCAATCCCATAAAGACACAACTTTCATTGAAAAGACAAAGGAGATTTCCCATTTTGACCTAAAGATGTAGGATCTCAGGGTGAAGATGGAGAATATGATGCAGGCCATGAAAGGAAAAGGCACTACAACCATAGATGGTTTAGTGCAAAAGACCAACTTACCGTTCAGCCCCTCGGTTATGAAATGCCCCTTGCCGGGCAAATTTAGGATGTCCTTAATTGAGAGTTTCGACAGAACTAAAGATCCCCTCGACCACTTAGAGACTTTTCAAGCGCTTATGCATCTACATGCGATGCCGGATAAGATCATGTACAGGGCCTTCCCAACGTCCCTCAAAGGTCAGCACAGGTATAGTTCAACAAGCTAAAGCTAGGGACCATCGAAACCTTTAAAAAATTGAGTAAGCACTTTGTGGGCCATTTTATTGCTGACTAGAGGCATAGAAGGCTGGCTACCTATCTTTTCACAGTGAAGCAGCAGAAGGAAGAGTCACTGCTAGACTACATTAGTCGTTTCAATACAGAGATGCTGCAGGTGGAGGAAGCGGATGACAAGGTGGCCCTAATCGCCTTTATGGGAGGACTCCAAACCTCGAGATTCCTCTTCTCTTTATCAAAGGAACCCCCTGCCAGCATGGTCTGAGCTCAAAAACATATTAATGCTGAAGATGCCATGACTACGAGAAAGGGAAAAGAAGGGGATGATAAGAAGGTAGAGAAGAAAAGGTTGGCTCTGATAACCAAAGATGGAAAGGAAAGCAAGTATAATAAACCTATAGCAACCAAAATGAAAGGGCATCTCGTTATAAGAGCGTGGAGAGGTATGCAAATTACACTCCTTTAAATATGCCAATAGATCAAGTTTTCTTGTATATCCAGGATGAACCATATCTGAAGTTGCCACCAAAGTTGAAGTTGAATCCGACGATGAGACCTCGTGATAAGTACTGTAGGTTTTATAAAGACCATGGGCATGCCAAAGAGGATTGCTTTGACCTTAAGGATTAGATTGAGACTTTAATCCGAAGGGGCCACATACGAAGGTTCATTGTAGGGAATGACAGAACCGACACTAATCCACCAAGAGCAGGATGAGATAACCGCCCCCTTGATCAACAACCAATGAGAGAAATTAGGGTCATAGTCGGGGGATGTGTAGGAGGTGGGGAATTAAGCTTAGCCTATAAGGCTCATGCCAGGAGAATGCAGAGCTCATCTGAGGTGTGCGAAATTGGAGTACAGATTCAACATCAAAAAATGCCTCATCTTGGTGATCCTGTTATCATATTTTCAGATGAAGATGTTAAGGATGTGCAACAACCCCAGGACGACCCTCTTGTTGTCACCATGATGATCGCTAACTATAGTATTCGATGGATATTGGTAGATAATGGGAGTTCAGCTGATATCATTTTCGTTGATGTATTCGACAAAATGAAGATTGGTAAAGAGAAACTTAGACTTACTGGATCACCATTGGTGGGATACTCTGGAGATAAGGTCTATCCTCTAGAAGCGGTCATTCTTCCCATTACTGCAGGCACCAGCCCAAAGCAAGTTACTGTCATGGTAGACTTCGTGGTGGTGGATTGTCCATCTGCTTATAATGTCATCCTAGGAAGGACGACCTTAAACTCGATAAGGGCTATCACTTCAACTTATCACCTTTTGATGCGCTTCCCTATAGAGTATGGCGTAGGCGAACTAAGAGGAGACCAAACCACAACCATAGAATGCTACGCTGCATCTCTCAAAGAAAAGAAGCAACAAGAGGCCTTAATTGTCGAAGAAATTAAAGAAAATGAGCAAGATCGAGCCAAGCCAATTGAAGACCTGGTAGAGATATGCCTAAACGACAATGACGTAACTAAAAAGGTGAGGATAGGGTTTCTGTTCCCCTTAGATTTCACCGATATTCTTGTATAGTTCCTCAAATAGAATCAAGTTGTGTTCACATGGTCACATGAAGACATGCCTAGTATTTATCCAGCTACGATCAAACATCGATTAAACATAGATCCCACATTCAAACCTATCAGGCAAAAAAGAAGAACATTTGTCACAGAAAGGAACTTGGCTATATCAGAAGAGGTGAACACGCTTCTAAATGCTGATTTTATCTAAGAGGTTAATTATCCTGACTGGTTAGCCAATGTTGTTTTAGTAAAAAAGGCCAATGAAAAATGGAGATTATGCGTAGACTTTACCGATTTAAATAAGGCGTGCCCTAATGACAGCTTCCCTCTGCCAAGAATAGACATGTTAGTATAAGAAACGGTTGTCCATGAATTGCTTAGCTTCATGGATGCATATTCAAGGTATAACCAAATCTCAATGCATCCATTAGACAGAGAGAAAACCTCTTTCGTTATGGATAAAGGTTTATATTGCTACAAGGTGATGCCTTTTGGGCTTAAAAATGCTAGTGCAACATACTAGTGGCTAGTCAACTTGATGTTCAAGAACCAAATCGGAAGGAATATGGAAGTATATGTGGATGACATGCTCATAAAAGGCTTGAAAGCTCAAGACCACCTAGCTAATTTACAAGAGACATTCCAAGTCCTCTGAAAATACCAAATGAAGTTTAACCCAGGCAAATGTGCCTTTGGTGTCTCCTCTGGGAAATTCCTTGGTTACATGGTAAGTAGGAGAGGAATAGAGGCCAACCCTAAGAAAATCCAGGTGATTCTCAACATGCAATCTTCAACATCAACCAAGGAACTTCAAAAATTGACAGGAAGAATCGCTGCTCTGAAAATGTTAATTTCTAGGGCAACTGATAGGTGTTTATCTTTTTTTCGTGTGCTCAGGAAAGCTTTTTCATGGACATTTGAATGCGAGCAACCTTTTACAGAGCTGAAGGAGTATCTCGCTTCACCATCGTTCTTATCACGAGCGATGCAATGAGAGCAATTGTATTTGTACTTGGCAATTTCTCCATCGGTAGTAAGTTCAGCCTTAGTTCGCGAAGAGGGTGGAATCTAGAAACCAGTATATTATACTAGCCGTGCATTCAGGGGGGCAGAAGAGAGATACCTAAGGATAGAAAAGTTGGCATTCACTCTAGTTGTTTCTGTAAGGAAACTCAGGCCTTACTTTCAAGCGCATACAATAATAGTAATGACAGACCAACCACTTAGGCAGGTCCTCCGCAAACCTGATACTTCAGGGTAACTCATGAAGTGGTCGGTAGAACTTGGAGAGTTCGATATCCAATACAAACCCAGAAAGGCTTTAAAAGCCCAGGTACTGGCAGATGTTATAGCAGAGTTCACACCAGACGATGAAAACCAATATGGTTTAAATAAGCAAGAAGAAACTAAATCTACTTAAACATTATATATGGATGGGTCAGTCAATACCCGTACAAGTGGGGCAGGGCTAGTAATTGTCTCCCTAGAGGGGGAACGCATCAAATATGCACTCAGGTTTGGATTTAAGGCAACCAACAATGAGGCGGAATATGAAGCCCTCCTGGCAGGCCTCAGGATGGCTAAAGCCCTGGAAGTTAAGTGACTAATACTGTATACTGATTCTCAACTAATAGCTAGACAAGTCCATGGGGAATATGAAGCCAAGGATGAGAAGATGAAGACCTATCAAATATAGGCTTTTTAGGTCACTTTCTGTTCACTTCGGAGGGGCTTGAATCCGGCATTCTTGAGCAGCTTGGTGATGAGGAACGGAAATGGGAACACCCACGCTATAGCTTTGGGGGACCGTGAAACAATCAGCTCGTTGTAGACTATAAGAAGCTGATCCCAAACAAGCTGTGGAGCACAGAACCAACACTATGTCTCAGCAGAGTAGAGGGCATTCAGAAAGTCCCCCTTCCACTCGGAGTGGCCCGGAACAGGTGCGACATTTTTGACGAGAACATAATCGAGAAACCAAATTCGGCATGGCAAGTACGATTTGTTGGTGCTAGTCGTGCGGTTGCCGATGTATTGATTGTGGCAAATTTCCTGAACAATATCCACCAATTTATATTGATCTGGAAATTCAGCATAAAGAGGCGAACTATCTTCAGCCAATGGCGAAGTCAGCGGACAACTCATGGCCATAGCAAGGTCATCAAGATCAAATTCATAGTCGTAATCATCAATGGAAGTCTTGATCTTGCCCGGTTCCTCATATGAATGGGACATGTTGGCATGGAAAAGGCGAACCACGCATGGATAATAAGCCTTAGCACATGGCTTGAAAAGAGATTAGAGGCCACGAGCACGCAACTTACGAACAGACCACGCCGTCTCTTGTTGGCTTTCAAAATTGTCCTTGATAACAAACTTTGTCTCTGGTTGAATGGGCTATTCAGCCCAATTCGGAGCCTGAGAGACATTGGAAGGACCAGCGGATGATCTAGGACACTTAGAAGGCACCTTGGGACCCATTTGAGCAAGAAAAATTGGTTTAGGAATTCTGTCAAACACCTGGTGTGCAACAAAAATGGGACAAGAGCAAAGATGGAGTTAGGCAATGAAAATTCCCAAATTTTTTAACCTAGAATCAACCACACACAATCCCACTAACATCAACAATCAACACTACATCTAACCCAACCTCCATTGAGCACAAAATGAATGAAAAGATGGGAGAAAGAAAACTTACCTAAAGAGGAGAACAATGATGCTCAATGCTTGATGATAATGATGAAAGATGATGGAGAAGGATGTATATGAAGGTTAGAGATTAGAAGGAGATTGGAGAATGATTGGGATGGAGTTTGAGATAGGAGGAAGATTAGAAGAGGTTGAGGGTTTG
Source organism: Cornus kousa (assembly GCA_025631255.1). Classification (NCBI taxonomy): domain Eukaryota; kingdom Viridiplantae; phylum Streptophyta; class Magnoliopsida; order Cornales; family Cornaceae; genus Cornus; species Cornus kousa. Next base: position 11,649 of record JAOTQH010230083.1, read on the forward strand.
AGAAGGGTGGAGGCGAATGGGGAGGGGAAGAAATAAGAAAAGGATGAGAAAAAACGGGCTTAAAAGCCCATTTGTAATGAGCCGCGGCAGATGGTGGGCGCACGCGGAGGGACCGCCAAGCGCCCGTGGAAACTCGAGCCCACTGTCCACTTTGGCAGCCACAGTGTGGGAGGTTGGCATGTGGCCGCGGTTGCTGCAAAAGCACTGCCTTGTTTGGCGGTAGCTCCACGGGTGGCCGCGGATGCTCTGAAGCTAGCACCTTATCCAGGATATTGGACTTGTGAAGGCTCGGATAGGAATTTCCAAAGCACTTTGGATAAACCAGGAGACAAGCTCGATGATTTTGAGTATTTCCATTGAGGTGAACAAGGATTTGGACCTGATGAAGATGACCAAATGAATATGATGAATGTATCAACTCAAGAAACATGCACATTCTTGATTAATACTCATAACTTCCCGAAATTTTTTGGACATTGAACATAAAGAAGGCGGAAGCTTGAAAAATTGGAAGAATTTGCTTCCTATGAATGCTAAGTTTAACGTTGATAGCTAGACGAAGCGAATACGTGCATCAATCCTCATAAATCATGTCCATCAACAGGACCTTCTCTACTTTGCGAAAAGGGATGATGCCGTTAATGCAAGGCTTAAGCCGTTGGCCATTAACCTTGAATAGTGATCCATTCGCCGGATCTTGAAGTTCAATTGCACCATAAGGAAAGATGGTATTGACAATGTATGGACCATCCCATCTTGACCGGAGCTTTCCAGGAAAGAGTTTCAAGCGGGAATTAAAAAGTCAGACTTTTTGTCCCGGGGCGAAAGACTTGTTGACAATGTGCTTGTCATGAAATGCTTTAGTCTTTGCCTTATAGATTTTGGCACTTTCATACGTATCATTACAAATTTCCTCAAGTTCATTCAAGTGCAATGCACGAGTAAAGCCGGCTTGTTTGAGATCAAAATTGAACCTTTTTATGGCCCAATAAGCGCGGTGCTCTAATTCCACCCAGAGATGACATGCTTTACCAAAGACAAGTTGATATGGTGACATGCCAATAGGTGTCTTATAAGCTGTCCAATAAGCCCAAAGCACATTATTTAGTCTTAACGACCAATCTTTACGGCCCGGTAGAATCATTTTTTCCAAAATGTGCTTAATCTCCCGATTAGAAATCTCTACTTGACCATTCATTTGAGGATGGTAAGGTGTAGTAACTTTATGGATGATAGAGTACTTGGAGAGGACGGATTTAAGATAGCGATTTCTGAAATGTGATCCACCATCACTGATGATTGGTCGGGGCGTACCAAAGCAACTAAAGATGTGGGACTGAATGAATTGGATCACAACTTTTTGATCATCGATTCTAGTAACCTTAACTTCAACCCATTTGGAAACATAGTCCATTGCTACAAGTATATATGCATTTCCATAAGAAGGTGGAAATGGTCCCATAAAGTCGATCCCCCATACATCAAAAATTTCAACAATCAAGATTGGGGTGAGGGGCATCATGTTTCTTCGGGACATGGATCCAAACTTTTGACATTTTTCATATGATTTGGAGAAATTGTATTCATCCAGAAACAAAGAAGGCCAATAGAATCCGCTTTGAAGAACTTTGTCAGCGGTCTTTTTGGCACTAAAATGGTCTCCACAAGCAAGAGTATGACAGAAATTAAGGACGATTATGGTCTCGCTTTCAGGAATGCACCACCGGATGATTTGGTCCGGGCAATACTTGAAAAGTTCCAGGTCTTCCTAATAGAAAATTTTAACTTAGGAAAAGAACCGGTCCTTCTCTTGTTTAGACCAATGGGGTAGAATTTTTCCTACCGCAAGGTAGTTGACAATGTCCACAAACTATAGAGGATTTGAATGGGAAATTTGAGAAAGTTCCTCATCCGCAAAGGAATCACGGATGGCTGCGAATTCCGAAGACTTTTCAATAAGTAAGCAAGAGAGATGATCGGCGACAACATTGTCGGTCCCTTTTTTTATCCCGGATTTCAATGTTAAACTCTTGAAGTAAGAGTATCCATCGAATTAAATGGGAATTTGTCTCCTTTTTCGTTAACAAGTGCCAAAGAGCGGCATGATCCGAAAAGACTATTACCCTTGGATCCAAGAAGATAGGAACGAAATTTATCCAAGGCGTACACCACAGCTAGCAACTCTTTTTTAGTAGTGGTGTAATTTAGTTGAGCATCTGAAAGAGTCTTGCTAGCATAATATATGACGTGTGGAAGCTTGTCCACA